>WBNO01016617.1:96390-119733 GCA_013400575.1 Peucedramus taeniatus
GCCTGAGGGAGAGCTGGGGCCGCGGCCGCGGCGGGGCTCGGGGAACGGCACCCGCGGAACGGCACCCGCGGAGCCCGGGGGCACTGCGGGATCCCACGGAGTCTGGAGGAGCCGCAAGCTGAGAACTGGAACTGCCGGGGCTGGAGGAACCGCGGCTGGTGCTGCGGGGCTGAGGGAGCCGGGGGGTGTTGGAGGGGCTCAGACGGGACTGGAGGGGCCCAGGGGTGGCTGGAGAAGGCCGGGAGGGCTGGTGGGGCCTGAGGGGCTGGAAGAGCCGAGAGGTGTGGAGAAGCCGGGGTTGGAAGAGCTATGGGGGGTTTGGGGAGCCCTTCACTGGTGTGCCTTGAGCTCAAGCGTTGTTCTGGGGGAGCAGAATAAATGTGGGCTTTAAATATGCCCCTTCCCCCAGCGGTCCCTCTCAGCAGGCAATTTGAACTCGGTAAAACTGAGTTAGGTGAAGAGCAAGGAGGAGAGGGGGGATAAAATAAGCCAAGTGGTTTGTTTTTCCTTAAAGCATTACCGATGATCTGTGTCATAGAAAAGTGCAGGAGCCTTTCTTGCTTTGCCTTTAAGCTCGCTGCTGGTATTTGAACCCAGAATATTTTTCTCTATGTTGTGCTGGAATATTCCAGCTGTTTGCAGCTTCCAGGCAGGATGCTCACACACTGCCTCTGGATTTGATATTCCATCCCCTCTTCTGATACTTGCACAAACTGCTGCCCTGTGACCCATTCCCCTTCATACAAGAAGGATTAAATTAATACAGACTTTCTCTTTCACAGCTACTGCTTTCAACATCCCAGACTGTGATGGATTGATTCAGTGACCCAGCATACAAGTATTAATCTTTGGAGAAGCAGGCACTGCAAAGGCCTTTTAGGAGAGATGTGGGCTGAAAGTGGCATTAGGTTGTTGTGCTGGTAAATACAGGGTGAAGTGGAGATGTTTTAGAGTTTTCAGTGGTTATTCAGTGCTGAAGAATAGAGATAATAAATACAGATATTTACAGGAGTGATGCTGGAAGGGTGGTGGGAGCCAAATACAGCCTCCAGGTTATGAAGCACTCATTGTGCAGGAAAGAGAACATGGTAGGACAGAAAAAAAACCCTTATTCCATCTGTGGAAAGGAGTAGCTCAGAGATATCCTTGGTGTGTTGTCAGGTGAAAGAAAATCAGCATTGATCCAGCCTCCTGCGCCACTCTTTTCCTTTTTTTCCTCCTGGATTCTCCTGAGCTGGCCCAATTTCTGTTTTCTATTACTATTATTGAGACATCTCATCCTCTTCCCTGGTCTGTGCCATGTGGTGACATGAGCAGAACCAGCTGCAGACAAATAACTCCTGTGAGTTTTGTTTTCTGTCAGAGCAGAGTTCCCAGCCCTCAGCCCCTGCCAGCACCAACACCTGGGTGGTGAATCCAGCTGTTAGGATGCTCCCAAACCAGCCCTGGCTGCTGGGAAAAGCTTGTGCCTGTCAGTTTGTCAGGATTTGGGTGTTCTCCTTGGGAATCCTGGGAGCTGGATGTCAGTTAACCACTGACACTCAGCTCGTGGTGCCTCAGAATAGCTCAGCTCAAGTTGCTGCTGACAGAGCTCCAAGAGACCACGGGCTCCACTTGCTGCCTGCTGCTCCCTGGGCTGCTGCCAAGCAGGAGATCTGTGACCTTCCAAAGGGAGCCCTTGGGCCCCAGGGCACTCCTGAAGGACTGAATCCTTGTGGGTGACTCTGTGATCTCCCAGGAAATCAGGGATCTGATGGTGTGGGTGGGTCTGTGGATCTGCAAGGAATAAATCATCCTGTGCTGTGGCAAACTGTTTCTCCTGCCTCTTGCTTGCCATGTGGTTTCTGTGGCTCTGGAGGGAGGATGACAGTGACATCCTGCCTGCAGTTCAGTGGGAACACAAGGGCTGTCCCAGGGATCAGCCCCATGAAAAGCAGCTGGCTCTGCTCAGGTATTTCCAGGGGTCTCACTCAGGCAGGTGTGTGCAGTGTGTCACACCCTTCACCTGTGAAACAAGGAAAACAGAGAGATTTCTTCTATTCTGTTCCTACTCTGAGTGTCTGCCCTCAGATGGGGCTCATGGTTGGCTTCTTTACTTGGGAAATGGTTTATTATTCATATAGCAAATTTTCACCTGCCACAAGCTACAGCCCTCAAGGTTGTGGCTGCAGTGTTGTGGTTCTTTCAGCCCCTTTAAGCTAAAGACTGACACTACCTTTGTACCTGAGGAAGAACAGACAATCCTGTGCCCCTCATCCACAGGAAGGTGATGTGAGGATTTTTCTTTGGGATGCACATCCTGGATAATAAACCTGGCTCTGCCAGAAATCAAATTCCAGATGCACAGACTGATCCATGGCAGCAGAAACAGCACAGGCTCCTTTTTCAAACCCTTCCACACATCTCACCTCAGCTATAAAATAAGAGAGGGGCTCACAAAATGATGGATTCTCAGTGCTTTTGGGAATTAGGAGAGTGCTCGTGGCTGGGAGATGACTGTGTGCCTAAAGCTCCAGGACTGCCAAGCTGTCACAGCTCTTCTCAGACATGAAAGCAGCTTTCCAGCCTCAAGAAGTGGAGAAGGCTCAGCAGAGTGCCCAGGAAGGGCATGCAGCATCTCAAAAACTTCCATATTCCAGACAATCATGGAGCAATCCCAGGAAGCTGCCACCAGCAGCTGGCAATCAGGACCAAGTGCCATTGCTGTGACACACAGGGAGGAGGGAGAGGCTGCTCTTGCTGCCACAGACACAAAAAGGACATTTTTGAGCTTGTTTATGTGCTGTGTTTCCCCAGCTGGAACCCCTGGTCCTGTCTGAACCCCGTGGTCTGTGCCAGGAGCAAGATTAGGTTCCTGCAGACATATCTAGGTCAGTGTGTGCTGTTGTTGTCCTGACGACTAAATGACCCACTTTCCCCTCATTTGTGGAAGCAGCTGCCAATGGGGCCAGGGCATGGCCAGCACAAAGGCACAGGACCTTCCTCCTGCCTTTGTCTGCAAGTTGGGGTCCTACAGAAACAGGGCTTTTCTCCTCTTTTCCTCCTCCAAATTTATTGTGTTTCTTGTAGAGAAAATCCCTCATTTTGTGAGCCCCTCTCTTATTTTATAGCTGAGGTGAGATGTGTGGAAGGGTTTGAAAAAGGAGCCTGTGCTGTTTCTGCTGCCATGGATCAGTCTGTGCATCTGGAATTTGATTTCTGGCAGAGCCAGGTTTATTATCCAGGATGTGCATCCCAAAGAAAAATCCTCACATCACCTTCCTGTGGATGAGGGGCACAGGATTGTCTGTTCTTCCTCAGAAGAACATAATAAATTCTTCCTGTTTTTTGTGTTTCTTGCATCTCATTCATAAAAGATGGATAATTTGAAATATTTTTGGGCTGTATCTGCCCCAGGAATGATCCTACCTTTGAGGAGAGCTAGGATCCTACACACAGCCCTGTGGAGAGGGGTGAGCACAGGGTAGGGACAGACCCTGCAGCAGCTCAGGCACTGCTGCACAGCTGCCCCATGAGCTCCAGGTAGGAAGGCACCAAGGCAGGAAGCCTGGCCAACACTTCTGTGTGGAATATCCTCATCCCTGAGAGGGCAGAGACAGAAAAGCCTTTTAGGACATGGCTCTGGTGAGCCTGTGAGAGCAGCCACAGCTGCTGTATTTCTGTGGTGAGCAATGTGAAATGATCTGGTCATATAGGGATGTAAAACCTGGGAAATGTAATGGTGTGGATTTTTATCTGAGGAAACTTGTGCCTTCAATTATACCCCTGAGACTTTGTGTGTTTATTCTCTTGGTTCAGCAAAACTTTTTAAAGCCAAAACCTGAGAAAGACACCTGGCACTTGTGCAGGGGTCTGAGCCTCCCCTTGTGCAAGGCTTAAAGCTCTGGGTGTGGATTTCTCTTCATGGCTGTCACCAAAGTGCTTCAAGGACACTGGGCTGGGCTGGGGAGCTCTCAGGGCTTAGGAGGAGTGAGCAGAGGATTTGAGACAGAAGCAGGGAGCTGCTGCCAGCCTGCAGAGTGACACCCTGCTCTGGCCCTGCTGGTTGCTATGGCATTTTCATTTCTGCTTCTTTGCAAGGGGGATTTGTGTTTTTTCCCTGGTTACTGAGCAAACCTCAGCAGTATGGAGTCACTGCTAATGTAAAAACAGTGATATGGGAAAAATTAATTTTAATTTTTAAACTAGTCTGGACATCAGCAGTAGAGAATCACAGGATGACTTGTGTTGGAAGGGACCTTAAAGATAATCCCATTCCAACCCCCTCACATGGGCAAGGACATGAACTCTAATTGCCAGAACTCTGCAAGAGACACTGCGATACTCAAAATGTCCTGCTAAGGATTTCTCCTGTGAAAAACCTGGTGATTTTGGACCATGGATGACCCAGTAAACAACTTGGTCTTTCAGGACAAGGAACCTCATGACTGCAGTTGTTATTTGCTGCAACATTTCAAGTCTATATTCTGCCACAGAAGGATCCCCCATGTTTCAATAGCCTCTTTTATGTTAGAAATTCCATGCAAATTAGTCTAATTAGGATTAAATAACCCCTGAAGTATATCCAGTGGAATTTATACATGACACTTTTTTTCCAGTTGAATACAGAAATGAAAAGATGCTATAAACCCTCATGTCCAGGTGTTTGAAGGTGATGATCCACCTCAATCCAGCCACCTCAGCTTTAAATTCCAGACAACTCAATCATACAGATACACTGGATTCAAAACTTCTAGGAAATTGGTCCAATTGGTATTTGACTTCTGAGGAGATGGAAAATCTGTGAACATTTTGGGAGTATTTTTTGGTCCATCACACACATTTTGATGGCATTTGGACAGGACAGAAAGAAGTGATTTCCCTCAAATGCTGGGCCTGTGCCTCTGGATTCACCTTCTCCAGGAGGAGAAGCATCTCCCTCCACAGCAAGGGCTGCATGGAAGGATTTCACCTCTCAAGTCAGGAATGTGAATCACAGAATCATTAAACAGAACCCTGCAATATCCTGGGTGGGAAGGGACCCACAGGGATCATCAGTCCAACCCCTGGCCCTGCACAAACACCCCAACAAGCCCACCCTGAGCCTGGGGGGGTCACAGAGAGCAGCCTGGTGCTGGATGGAAGCAGCCCTTGGGACAAGGCATGGAGGGACAGGACACAGGGAATGGCTCCCACTGCCAGAGGGCAGGGCTGGATGGGATATTGGGCAGGAATTGTCCCCTGGCAGGGTGGGCAGGCCCTGGCACAGGGTGCCCAGAGCAGCTGTGGCTGCCCCTGGATCCCTGGCAGTGTCCAAGGTTGGACAGGGCTTGGAGCAGCCTGGGACAGTGGAAGGTGTCCCTGCCATGGCAGGGGTGGCACTGGATGAGTTTTAGGGTCCCTTCCAACCCAAACCAGTCCAGGATTCTATGGTTAAAAAAAGAACATGACAGCTCTGGATGGAGACATTTTGGTTTGCTTGGTTACAGAATACAGCACAGCAGCACTGATCCAGAAAAACACATTTCTTACACCTTGCTGCAGCAAATCCTCCAGCCCATTTTAAACCCCCACGCTGTGCTGCTGGCCAGCTCAGCAGTGAGAAAGAGCCCTAATAAAAGGCAATTCTGCTCCCAGGGAAGCTTTTCATACACAGTCGAGTCTGAAATTCTTACACTGCTTCCCCTGCTGTGCCTTTTACACGAGAGATTCCCACTTTCCAGAAAAATCTGTGTGACACCTTTTAAGTGATGCATTCACTGGATTAAATCAAACAGCCAGCTAGGGAAATTTCAGATAAATTAAGAAGACAAAGCAAATAGAAAGAAATTAAGCACATACATGCACACAACCACAAGCATGAGAGCTCTCTCTTGTTCACTGATACACAATATTATGTTCATGGATACTTTTCATACATGCAAAATTAAAATACATTGAATATATGTAAATTAAGGGAATAGATAGATAAATAAATATAAGTGTAAATATAAATATAAATACATTTATCGATAATTATAATTTTATACAACAAATATAAAGGTGTGTTTTATCATATGAGATTAAAATTACTTCAGAACTGGCATATTCTCTCCCCAAAATTATGTAAACTTTCGTGGCATTACAGAATCATGTGATAAAGTAGTACAAGAGGGAGTGCTAAAATTAGGAAGGGGAATGGCTCTGCAGCTTTCCTTGGGACTGGCCTAAGTGAAAAGTGATCACTGATGAAGCCTGTGCCAGTGTCAGAGAGGAAAGAGCTGAATTCCCTCGGGGTGGGAATTCTCCTGTCTGCACTGCTGTCCCACAGGGAGCAAGGCTTAGCACAAAGCCCTGGAATAATTCATCAGCTCTCACCAAGACTGCAGGAGTTAAAGGAAATTCTTGTGTCACTTTACACTCCAGCCCACAGGAATTCCAAACCTTCCAGTGAGAGAGTGGCTTTAATTTATTGTCTTTTAGTGAAAATCCAATCATGTTACATCCTTCATCCCAAAGCTGTTCCCAAAACTGCCTGAGGTCAACACACCTTGGACCGGTGTTGTAGGTAAAACCCCAGCACTGTCTGTGTCCTTACATGCTGACTAATCATGGAATCATTCAGGTTGGAAAAGCCCTCCAAGATCACCGAGTTCAACCTTAAATTTCAGGCTCTCTGCAGCTCTCATGGATTCCTTCCAGAAGCTGCAGCTCCAACTGTTCTGCAAACACGGATCTCTGCCTGGGCTGAGACACCTCCCTGTCCAAACAGCACATTCACCACCCTGCAGCCACTGCAGGAGATCCTGCTGTGTTTCCTTCCTTTGGGAGACACTTTTTGTGGAATTGAGAGCCCCTCTAAGCCTTTCTTGTTTAAAATGGAGTCCGAGGGAATGATTTTCACAAGGGGGAAAACTGAGTTTTGTAATTCCCGAAAATCTGAGTCACTGCTACCCACTGCCAGTTGCCACTTTAGGAGCTCAGTCTGGCAACTGTGTCCCAGTGGGCAGAGGAAGTGGGAAATATTTGGGCATTGTCCAAGAGGAGAAGTTCTCCACAAACACTTCTTGCTGTTCCAGGGGTGGATGGGAATGCAGTGTGTGTTGTCCAGGGTTTGGGAAAGCCTCGTGCCTGGACAGGCTGGAAGTGCACAGCAGTGCCTGGCCTGAACGTGGCTTTGCTGCCAACACCATGAATTCCTGATTTAAAGCAGAATTCTGCCATCCCTGCTTTCTCTCCCAAATGAAGCTGCAAACTGCAGCTTCCCTGCTGAGCAGCTGTGTCACCAGCAGCTCCAGGACTTTTCAGATGATTTACCTGAAAAAAGCTGAACTGATTCAGAAGTTGATTCTGAAGATTCAGACTAGGCTGGAAGGCTGGAAATGAAGAGGAACCATCTTCCCACAGAGGAGACCCCAGTGTGTGTCTGGATTGAAGCTCGTGGTGCTGTCTGGGCTCCCCAGTTTCTCAGATTTCTCCTTAAAGGGGAGATGAGTGTTGGCAATGAACACCAGTCTGTGGTGCCTCTCTCCAGAATGCTGCCTGCTCCTGGCTTTAAGAAAAGCCTTAAAATTTCAGCTACTTTGACAGAAAATGGACTGGAGCTTCACTGTATCCTGGCAAGATCCATCTGTATTTGAAGAGGACAAATATCTCTATAGCAACCAATGTTTGTCACTTGGGCTCTTCCTAAGGTGCTGGGTGTGCTCCCTGTCAGGTGCTGTGCACCTGAGCTCCTTTTGGTCACCACCCCTGACTATTTTAGAAACAATTGTCTCAGTATTGGATGGTTCAGGCCTTCTCAGCCATTTAAAGCAGGTTCTTTAACACCCAGGCAGTCACAGTGTGCCTGTGCCCTGCCTCTGCCTTCTGGCAGGCTGGGCAAGAGTGAATTCACTAAAAAGTGTTTACACTGTGCACAATTATGGCAACATTTGGAGTGGGGAACCACCCCCAAAAGAGGAAAGATAGAAAATAAAAATGCTATCACCTGCAAAAAAAACCCAGCAAAACAGAAATCAGAAGGAGAGAAGAAAATCTCCTTCCTGCGGGATACTCCAGCTGCCAGCAGAATTCCAGAGGCAGAAGCTGGTTGGCTGCTGCTCCTGGTTTTGTCATTGTAAGGAAAATTAATCCACAAACATAAGAGGTTCATGTCCAAAAAGGAGACAGAGGAGTCCCTTTACTTTATTTGAATAAAGGGAGAGGCCATGGGGCATTCCCCTGGGGTCTCTCGGATTTTTGGAGGACGCAGCCTCCTTTTATCCCAATTTCCCGGCCACATTTCCCTCTCTCTTCCCCCATTTCTGAGGTACTTGAGAGGTTCAGACTTCCTGGAACGCCTGATCCCAAAGATTCCCCTCTAATGTATAACCCTCCCTTTTAATTTTTAATTTTCACAGAATTTAGGGGGTTTCATTCCCATTGTTTCTTTCACCTTTCAATGTCTAATTTCAGTTATTAACCAACCCAGAGTTTATTTGTAAAAGCAAATTCCTTTTTCCATTCATCAATCAGTGGAATCCTTCCCATTGTTTCTTTTATCTCCCAGTGCTAGTTTTATCTACCAGCAGACCCACAGCTTGTTTGTAAAGACAAATCCACAATTCCTCTCATCATGAAGGGCGGGACAGCATCCATGGCCCAAGTGCACATCCCTGGCTGGGGGATCCGTGGCTGCTGCTGCAGTGCTCACCCCCAGGTGAGCTCAGAGGCAGGAAACTGCCGCTGTCAGCAGGAAACAAGGAGGGAAAAACCCATCTTTGTCCAAATGCCCTTGGAATGCAGAGGGAGAGAAGGTGCAACCCCATCAGCAGAAGCCCTGACAGAGGAGGAGTCTCCATCCAGAGCATCCTCCGGTGTGACCCTTCCACTGCTCTGTTTTCCAGCATTCCCAGCACGCTGCTGTTCCACTTTCTTCCAATCCCAATCCGTGCTCCTGCAGGTGTTCAGGATAGCTCTTCCCACAAGGAATGCTGCTTTCCCCACGGCCTATGCAAACAGGGGTGATGCTCTGCCAGCCCAGCAGATTCCCCCACTCAGAGCCACTTTCTGCTTCTCACAAAAGCCCGTAATCTAAAATTTCTGTGGATTTTTGCCTTTTTCAGGAAACTGAACTGAGCATGTGAGAGACAACCAGTATCAGCCAGAGCAGCTGCTGTGCTTTTCCTGGTTCTCTCATTAGAGATTTAAGAAGCTGGTGTCTATCCCTGGCTGGATCCCTCTGGCATACAGAGGAATAATTAATGAAAAATTAGTAATCTGCATTTATGGGCTCCTCTGGCAGACAATACTTGATTAATCTCCACAGTCATCTACCCAAATAAGAGGAGATTAACCGGCATCCTAATCTGTCATAAATCAAACTGGCAGGGAGCCTTCCTTACCTCGAGAGACAGACAAACAGCACAGAGCCTACATTAGGGTTTAGCCTACATTATTCTAAATCTAATTTAAGCCAACATCAGGACTCTGAAGATGGATTTTTAGGCTGCATTTCAAGGCACCACAATCTGGGATGTGTTCTCTGCTTCTCCCTGCCATTGTCACCGATTCTTGTCACACACAAAGAAAATCAGCTTCCCTCGCTGCTTCAGGGCAGGTGGGGACAGCGGCACCAGAGGTCCCCAAGCCTGCAGAGGTTTTTTGGGAATGCCAAGAGCTGCCAGCTCCACTGAGGAGCACCAAGGTCTGGGATGATCGGGAAGCAGCAGTTTGCTTTCTGCAGGAATTTCTGCTTTTCAGCCGAGGCTGTGTTCGCTGCCTGTTGAGCTCGCTGTAATTTGCAAATCAAAACCAAAGCCAGACAAGGAAATCTTTTCCGGGGACATTCTGGATTTCCTCAGGCTATAAAAATGTTGAAGCCTCTAAACATCTCAGACCCGTTTTCCCGCATTCCAGGGCTATAGCCTACCTGTACCCTAAGGCTAAGATGGAATCACTGTCTCACACCGATTCTTCCTGACATTCACAAGCTCCTTAAAAAAACTCCCTCCCCAGATTCGCTTTTGGCAAGTAAAGAAAGCAGATAAGGAAATATAATCGGCGCTTTTTCTAAGGATAATGTGTGAAAGATGCAAATGCACAAGTGTGAAAGACAGAGCAGACTCCAAGGTATTCTTGACTGTTGATCTTAGCACTATCAACATCTTTTTGTCGCAGATGTCATCACAGAGGTGAAGTGAGTAGCAACTGTGACTCAGGATGGCAGCGTGGGCTCTGGCATGACGGGAACCCATTTCTCACTCTCTGCCTGTTCCCTGAGCCATCATCAGCCCCCAACAGCTTGTTCACAGGCTGCTGCGCCCGAGCAGGAGTAAATCCTTAGCTGCGAGGTAATTTTGTGGGTGTTTACCAAGTCATGTTGATGTCTGATGAAATTCAAACCCCTTTAATTGGCATTTCCTTGTTGGGCACGCAGGATGAACCAGATGCCTTGGGGCCAATGCTAAGAGCATCCTAAAGAGGAAAATATCAACCCACTGCGCAGAGTATTTGGCATCAACAGCATCATTTCTCCGTTGTGAGTGGTTTGCCTCGTCTGTGTCCTGTCTTCCCGGATGGAAGCAGCTCATACGAAATCCAAACTACCTTTGAGACCTTTCTGGAAAGTCTTGTATAGATGTATATTCTGATTTCTCGTTATTTGGACAAAGAATTAAAATGTCTCGAGAGAAAAATCTTCGCTGCAGCAAAAATCCTGAGTATTTAAAGCCATAGGAAAAGCCATTTTATCCCAGATTTACCTTCCTTAGCATCCTCACAGGAGCCAGTTACATCCTCTGAAGAACAGCACAAGAACCATAAAACAGAATATCATAGCTAAGGGCCAGATAAAGCTGTGCTACTCTGAAACACATAAAGCTCTAATTTTTAATGATTTTGTGTGCCCTTAAAGCACCATGAACAAGCTGCAGGAAGGAGCAGGCATTTGGCAGCTGATCACCTGGCAAGTGTTAAAAGGAACAACTTCTGAACAGCTCAGGAGACTGCCAAGGTAACATCCATCTTTATCCTCTGGGTCTTTCTGCTTTGCTGGATTATATAATTTGTTTATTCTTTGGACAAAGCACGCAACAATGTAAATATTGGCATCAATAACAAAAGGAAAAGTGGAAACCAAGAACACAGGTTGCTCTTGCGCTGGCTTTGCCCTTTCTTATACAAACTGAAATTCTTTCCCTTGCCCTCCTCTTTTTGCTACTTCATTTACTGTGAAGAATTATTAATGCTCTGTGTAAAACAATCCTCTGGGTTTGTTTGTTGTTTTTTTTGTTTTGTTTTTTAATTACAAATACATAAGGCCTGTAGAGCTTCCCCTATCTGTAGAGCAGATCTGCCACGATGGAAAAGCTGCAGGCACCGGGTTGGGCTGGGCATCAGGAAAGGGAAACCTGTCAATCCACATGAAATGCTGAAACAGCAACTGAAACATTTGCTTTTCCCAGCAGGCACCCAGGGCCTCTTTGAGGATTAAACCTACTGCTAAATTTAGCCTGGTCTCACTGGAGTCAGTATCAGAAGTTATCAGATCAGGACATCTCTGCAGGGAATGACGTCTGTCCCCTGGAAGTCTGAGCCCCTGAGCCCTGGCAGGCTCCTGTCCTGCCCTGCAGCAGAGCTGGGAGCTTGGAATATTCTGTGGAGACTCCAGAGACATCGTGGGACTCTTCAGAGGACGTGAAAAACCTGCTCTCATCAGCCTGTTCACTGAGCAAAGTAACCCTGAACTGAATGTCACAGGGCAGAATGGTTAAAGCACCTGAACATTGTGATCCATTATTTTCTGAGGAGAATGGTTAAAGCACCTGAACACTGTGATCCATTATTTTCTGAGCTGTTTTTTTACTGCAAGACTTACATTGACCTTTTCCATTGATGGATCATACCCCTGGAAATTCCCTTTTCCAGTGCAATTCACGTTCTCATCTGCTCTAAACTGAGGAGTGTTTCTAAACATCTTAAAAGAGTTAAATCTGTGGGGGAGACAAGAGAAACCCTTCAAAATAGGAACAGGCTTTGCAGATTCTTGTTTGGGTCGATTGGCTGTGTCATGCTTTGCTCATCACTTCCACCTCTGAGCTGTGGAAACAAATGACTCCATCCCTTTAGGAAACACCCCACTCCCATTTTCTTTCTGTTTGGAGCAGAGCCTGAAGGAAGGAAGTGTCTGGAAAGGTCAGGTGGGGCTTCCAGAGGTGCTGGAGCAGCCCCAGAGCTGTGGTTAAAATGTGCTGCTTTTTAAATGCCAGTTTTGCTTCTTGGGATGAAGGACACCAGGCTGGAATTGTACCAGACTGGCAGTGCTGAGCTAGGGAAATTCAAGACAAGTTCCACCTCTCTCACAGGGAAAAGCTTCACTAAATGGAATTTGTGATTTCTCTGTAGCTGTTGTCTTCTCAAAACGAATCCCACTCCTGTTGGGTACTCTGAAGGTGTTCAGAGTTTAAATTTTAACCTCCTTTGGAATATTTCTTCTTTCTGTTTGATTTGAAGCTGTGATTTGACTCACTTTGATTTGATTCAGGGTCCAAAGACTCTGAAGAGCAAAGACTGAACTCAGAGAGCAGAGCAGCAGCTACAGAACCATGCTAAATATTCACTTGTGCAGAGAATTTTGATTTTTTTCCAGTTTTAAATACTGATACTCCACATAAATCTGCTGGAACTGTGTATGTGTGTATATTTACCAGTCACAGGTGAATGCCCTCCTCCCTCTTACAGTGACAAAAAGAAAAACAGAGACAACTGGTATAAACACCAAAGGAGGCAATTCCTTTTTCAAGGAAAAATTTCCAATTTCCTTATTTCCCTCCCTGACATCTGAGGCTGTCTGCTCTGAGAACACCACAAACACCTTTTACCCTGTTATTTCCATTTATAACATGTTCAGACACAGCTGTAGGACATTTAAGTCTGATCTCCTTCAACCAGAATCATTTTGTCCCCAGGTCCTGGTGCCACAGAGCTCCTGTGTGGCTGGGAAGGGTAAAGCAAACACAGAGATTTCCCCAGGTGCCACTGGACAATCAAAGTCACTTCACAATTTTTATTTGTTGACGGCTTTTATAAAACAAAATTCCCCTTGGATCAGACATCTCATAAAACATTTATTCAGTCTCGTGCATGCTCTTGACACATCAGGCTCCAGCAGAGCAGCATCTGCAGGACCAGACAGTGGAGCTGAAAGCAGAATTCCTGCTTTCTGCTGAAGGGGAGGGAAACTCACAACATTAAGGCACTGTCAAACCCCAAGCCCACACATTTGACCTTTCCTACTGGCTCTCCCCTGCTTGCACACGAGGAGGGTTTCTGATCTTTAACTAACTGTCAGTTGCAGTTTGAACAGGGACACACACACACACAAACCCTCACTTCTCTCCAATCCTGTTTTCCATTCCCAGCTGCAATGGAAACAGCAGCAAACCTCATTGCTAGGGATGGAAAATGCCCAGTGCTACATCCCCAGGCTTGCCCTGTGGTGATCCCAGCCCTTGGAAGATGCCATTTATAAGAACAAAATCAGTTATAAGAACAGCTTTGAACTACTCTAAAAGCCAGTGTTCACTAAGCTGAACACAAATGAGCTGACAGACCCCTCCTGAGCCATGCAAGGCAGTTCAGATTCTTCACTCACTGGGCACAAGCTGCACCCACAGCCCAGCAGTTTGGCCCGAGGGGACCTACAGAAGGTAATCAGTATTTTCAGCTGATGTGCTTTTATCAGTCCTTTACAGTAGTTTTTCATCAGCTGGTGTGAAATGCCCTGCTTCAGCCTTTCTATGTGAATTTAAGAATATAGGAAAGGTTTCTTCCTGCACCCAGGGAGTGTTCAGGCTGTCCTGGAGCACACCAGGATCACTGCAAGCCCAAACCAGCACGTGGCTGTGGGCTCAGGGCCACAATTACAAATTCCAATTGCAATATTAAAAAAAAGCCAGATTCAGGTCCATGACTTAGGCGCCCTGGCAATTATAAATAAATACTAATAAATACTTACACTCACACACACTCTTCTTGAATCCCACAGGATTACAAACAAACCAGAGCCATGCTTCTCCCCTGGTTCAATAGGATGAGCTTTGGGGTGGGACTCAGTAACAACGTGCAGCAATGCCACACACAGCCTAGGATAGTGACAGTGCCAACACATGGCACTGGGAGCACTTCACAGCTTCAGAGCTCTTGCAAACACAGACTTGGCTGAGCAAATTACAATGTCCTGACCATCAGAATCAGAGGGAACTGAGGTGAACAGGGTCTGGCTCAGCCAAAGGTCATGTCCTTATTGCATTTAAAATGTCACTTTACTTGGAGATATGGCAGGTGTGGGAGCTGGAAAAAACAGAGCAGGCTCATACCAGGCCATTTAATTTCCTCGAATATGAAACCTGATTTCCACATTATGCCTTAAGAGTTTGTTGTTTTGGCAGACACTAAAAAGGTCAGTGAAAATTCAAAGGAACTTAAGAGTTGCAGGAGCACAAACCGTTCCCCCATTCATAAATAAACACAGTGAAAGATTTCACATCAATTGAAAATGCTGCATCAGATTTGCTGACAGTTTGGGAAGTGGCACCCACTTACCACCCTGGCACAAACCTACAAATCCCTGAAAATCTGATCAGAATAGAGAGGCAGAGACCAAGAAGCAAGCAGCAGCACAGAGAGCAAAAAATGAAATTCAGGGACCCAGCTGGCAGTGTCCTGGCTTCCACCTCTCCTCTGGAGTCTGAGAGAGAAGGACTGGAGCATAAAGGAGGTCACAGGTGGCTTTGAGACTCAGCTCTGGAAGAATTTTCTTGGCCTATTTTCTGCGCCGTTGCTTTTTTATTCAGCTTTTTTTGCTTTCCGTTTCCTCGTGCCTTCATTCAGCTCCTCTTTGGACTTGGCAGGAGGAGGAGGAGGAGGGTGGGAAACCTCGTGGGAGGCCCCATGGTGGTCATGGTGGTGGCTTGGGTGGCCACTGGAAACAGAGCCAAAGAGGAAGGGGCAGATGAGGTTTTCCAGCGGAGCAAAAGGTGAGGCGTGGGAGTGAGTGGCCGTCATGAAAACCTGCCAGGCAACAGTGAGCACTCAGAGATCACACAGAGCAAGGAAATACTGACCAGTGAGCATTCTACTGACCCCAGAGAAAGTCCCTGCTGCTGCATGACTCAAGGCACAAGGAGCTGCTTGTGTGATGGAGAATTAAGCACTGAATTTCCTGAGCAGCTCCTACAGCCAGGGAATCCTATAGTGGCTCAGGAAGGTGAATATTCTCACTTTAGGTTCTGTCATTTGCTGGCAACAAAGCTGCTGTAAACTTACCTTGCAGACTATCATGAACATGGTGAAAAAGAAGATGAGGTTGGCTTCAGAGATGGGGAGCCAGTGAGTCTGCTGCAGAGTGAAGAGCACTGTGCCATACAGACTGGCCTTTGTAGGGCTGTAAGAGAAAGAAAGAGGTTTTCTGGAAGGTCTGCACCCAGCCCTTACTGGTTCTTTCATTCCATTCTTCATCTGGCTGGGAATTTCCAGGCTGCTGACTTACAAGGACATATGAAGAATTTCATTTGTTTCAGGCTTCCAGACCCCACGCAGCAGCTGCTCAAAGTTCGACATCAAGGCCACACCAGAACCTGTGAGACAGAGAAAGCTGTCAAAGAGCTGGAGCTGCCACAGCACAGGGCTCTGGATCCTCAAGGGGACAAAGGGCTCTTGACATTCTTCCCAAATTTAGAAGTTAGCCTAAGCCAACAGAGCAGGGCAAACGCTTCCCTGACTTTCTACCAAGTGGATCCTGACACAGGGAAAAGGCATTTGCCTCTTGCAGTTACTGATGCTCAAGTGCTTGCTCCAAACACAACCTTAAAAGAAAACTGACTGGCAGAACCCCCTGAAAAGACACAGGTGGGGTCAGAAATCACAGGAGAAGGAATAAAGAACTCCTGACTCCAGCTCTTCGACCACTCTGCGAGGCTGCACAAACACCTGGACGCTGGGAACCCGAGCCCACATCCCCTCCCTGCTGCTCCCCCTGAGCTGCCCCCACACTGTCCCAGCCCTCCCTGCAGCCTCTGGAGCATCTCAGGTGTCACCTTTGACCCATCCCGTGGCCATCATGACGAACCACCCGTGGTGGTAGAGGTGGTGGGCGTGGTGCACCCCGGCCGCGATCTTGCGCACCCGGACCACCTCCTTCATGGCCACGAAGATGAGCTTCACGGGCAGGAAGCTGACACACTTGTAGAAGAGGTTCATGGGACAGAAGAATATCAGGTACCTGCAAAAAAGATCACAGATTTGTTCTGATCTGGGATATGCAGAGAAGGGTAGTGTGGCAGATTGAGTTATGGCATGTGAAGGGGGTGAAGGAGAAGAAAAATTTTAAAAAACCAAAAAATTCATAATTTCATAGCTAATCCTAAAGGGAAACCAGCATGCAACAACTGAGTGAGCCCTCAGTAACTCAGAGAGCCCTCTACTACTAATACTACATCTTGAATAAAACCCAATAATTTTAATTCAGAATTTTTTAGAAGTTTGTGTCTTGTATGGTCCAGAAGCATCAACTCATAGAGATCAAGAGGCTACATATACTGAAATGATATTACAGACAGATTTCAAATACTCTTTCTTCCAGAAGAAGTATTTGAAATTTCAGATTTCAAATACTCCTTCTTCCAGAAGACAGCCATACTTTTCAGCCCTGAAAGAAGATCTTTATTTTCTTAAATATAGAAAACTAGATGGCTGAGGGATTTACTCCAAGACTCCTGTTTATGAAAATTTCATTCACAATGTTTCCCAACAATGCTCATTCTGCCACACAAAAGCACCTACAACCCATACACACTGGGGAAGTTAAAGGTTCATTTGTGCACGTCTCACCAACACAATGAATAAAATGCCCCCAAATCTTCAGGATGTGCCACCCCTTGCCCTGTGTGGGATCCATGGGTGCTGCTGCTCCTGGCTCAGCACTGGCTGCTATGAATAGAAGTGCCCCAGCCCAGATAATCACAGCATTAGGCAACTGGGCAGGGAAACTGGGAACCAGAGCCAGGAGTGCAAGAGCCTCAAAGACTGCCTCAGCCCACCTCTGCTGTCCCCAGTTAATCCCAGTGAGATCAGAGCTGTGTCCCACAGGCAGAACATCTCCCTCCACACCAGGAGGGGTGCAGGGCACTCACCACACTGCTGTGGCCAGGATGACACTGGAGTTGTGGCTGAAGTAGCCAATGGGTGCCTCTCCCAGCAGCAGATCAGCCAGGATGTAGCTCCCAAAGCAGTGGAGCATGGCACAGAGCCAGGAGGCAAAAGGGCTCTTCCGGGACATCTCCACGGCTCCTGTGGAAAAAATTGGGAATCATGGAGTCACCAGTGTTGGAAGGGACCCTCAAGGCCATCTAGTCCAGCCTCAGTGAGAAGATGGAATTAGCAATTAAGCAGGAACTTCAAGACCCAGTAAGAGAGAGGCTCGAGGTGCGTGTTCTCCCACAAAGCAACTCAAAGAAAAGCACTTGTAAAAAAAAATACAAAAGTGTGAAACCCAAACAAGCACCAAAGATGGTCAAGAAATGATCACAGCCTGCAGACCCCCCGAAGGTCTCACATGAACAGAGTTATTAGAAGTTTATGAGCTGGCTGAAAGATTCTCTCCTTTATTCTACTACCAGAAAGAACATTTTTTTTCCTTGAAATCAATGTCTTTTTACAGTCCAAAAATAAAATGCATACTGGTACCATTCTCTCCACTGCTTCAACCTAGGTGCCCTCTAGAATTCATGAACAATCTGTTCAGCTCTTTCATTCATAAGATAACCTGCAAAAATAGAACAGGAATTCTTAATCTTTATTTGAGAGGATTTGAGGGTTCTTCCCTGCTCCTGTACTAGTCCGGAAATACTTTGTGGTCTCCTCCCACAATCTGCTATGACCTTTTTTAAAATTCCTGTAGCAATTTTTATCCACCTTCGTACTTTTTCAGGGAAACCTCTCAATAACATCAATTCTGTGACGTTGTTTCATCACCTCAAACTGCTCCAGAATCCTTCGTGCAGCGTTTCAGATACAAAACTCTGTTCAGTGAGCAGACAGAGAAAATGCTAAAAATATTATGTCAACATGATTACCTGGTACACCTTAAACAGCAATAAGTGGATCAGCATGAGCCAAAGCTGTGAGTGCCCAGGCTCTTCCATCCTCAGGGACATTTGAACCAGCTGAAAACACAGCGGCAGCGAGACAGCTGCAACAGCCGAGACATGAAACTGGTTCTATAGGAACCTGAGGTTTAGCTTGAGGATTAAATTTAGTAACACTTGTTTTTCCTTGGCTCCACGAAGCCATGATGTCTCCAAGGGGGAAACAGGACGGTTCTGTCCTGACACTGATCCTCAGCCCATGACTGTGGGATGGGAGCACTGTAGGAATCTGGGGAAAAGCACACCCCGGCCTTATCCAGCCCCAAGTGGATTCCTGAGCTTACATGTATTTAAAAACTATTTTTGTGAGGGCTGCCTGTTAATTGTTCGGTTCAGGACTCCGTGCTGGAAGGCAGCTGGGAATGATCAGGCCTGGAAACCCAGCACTTGTTTACAGGGAGTTTAACGGGGACAGTGCGTGGATTGTACGGCTCGGAGGTCGCACACCACGAGGTTTGAAAATCATTCCCGAGCTCGGGGTTGGTTTTCCCTTCAGTCATTGTGCAGTTACCGTGAAACTGCTCAAAACGGAGCATGAGGAGTGCACACACTGTCAAAGACAGAGGGAAAGGGGCGTTTAGAAAAGACGGAGGCACAGCCAGGCTGTGACAAAGGCAGAAGGTGAAAGCCAAGGCGCAGATCTATCGATCTGTGCAAGATAAGCCCAAGAGAACAAACAAAACAAGGTCAGTTATGGTTCCTGAGAACAGCTCAGGGCATGGTCCAGAGGGTGGGAAAAAGCAAGGTTTTACTTCCAGCCCTTCTGTATATAAATAGGAGAAAGGTACTGCCACAAAAATATTCAAGCCAAGGGATTGGCCAGAAACGCAACTCTCAGCCCTGGGGTGGCAGCCAAGAGACCGAACTTAAATACCTCAATACGGCCGGAATCCAGCCTTAAATAAAATCCAGGATTATTTCTCAAAATCGGAGTCACGGGTTCGTGGAGTTTTTCCTGCACAACCCTGTATGTATTTTCCTGTATAACCCTGTATATTCAGTCGCAGGTGTCGGAGCTGTGACATCGCCTGTGACAGGCGGCACAGGAGAGGCACGGGCAGGTGGCGGAACCTGTTGGAGCGGGGTCTGTGCGGGGTCTGTGCCGGCACAGCGGGACCGGAGCTCCCCCCAGGGCCCCCCGGCCAAGGGCCGCACTCACCGGGCTCGTACTTGAGGTAGAGGACGGAGACGATGAAATAGGCGGTGTCGAACAGCGGGAACACCGGCAGCGCGGCGAAGGCGGCCGCCAGCTCCCCGAGGGGCAGAGCCTCCGCCAGATCCATCGCGGCCCCGGAGCGCGGCTCTCACTGCCCGGTTCTCGATTCCCAGCCCCGGGCCGGCTCCGCAGGCCCGTCCGGGGCTGCGGGAGCTGCGGGGAAAGCGGGCGGAGCGCNNNNCGACCCCCTTAACCCTTTCCATCCCTGTTCTCCCTCCCCGATCCGCTTCCCCGGCCTCACTCTCCTTGCTCGTCTCACTTTTCCCATCCTTTCCCCTTCTCCTGTCCCTTTTTCCATCCCCCTTCCCCGTCCCCCTTCACCATCCCCGACCCTTTTCCCTTTCTCCATCCCCGGCCTCACTCCCCTTCTCTCTCTCTCTTTTCCTGCGCTGGTTTCCTTCTTCCTTTCCCCCTTTCCTCGTCCCCCTTCCACTGTCCCCGACCCCACTTCTCCGTCCTCATTCCCCTTCCCCAACCCTTTTTCTCCGTCCCCGACCCCCTTCCCCATCCTAATCCCCTCTCCATCCCCGTTTTCCCGTCTCTCCCGCAGGACGCTGCTGGTGAACGCCGGTGCCGTGCTCAACTTCAGGCTGTGAGCGAACACAGGAGGGCGGGCGGGGGAATGAGGAGGGTTTTTTGGGGTTCACCTGCCTGACACGGCCCCTCTGTCCCGCAGGAGGAGGAGAGACACGGAGGGATTTGGAGAGGAGCAGAGGGAACCCACGACCGGTAACGGAGGGGATGTGGGAGCCGGGCACTGCCCTGCCTGGGCCACCAGGACACGCACAGGAACGGGCTTTTCTGGAGGAAATCCTTGGCCAAACCACAGTTTTTCCACTACTTTTTTTTTGTTGGATGTGAATTGCTGTGGGGCTGGAATAAGTGGCTTATTAACTTGTAAACTAAATGTTCTGAATGTCTTAATTGTCAAACTGAAATGAGAAGAAATGCACAACAAGAATATTTCTTTCAACATCTTTGACAGTAGATACCTGTGCTGTGGAGGTAATGCTCTGCTCACTCCCTGATTGCCATTTCCACGTGGATCCATCTGTGCTGCTCCCTTATAGCTCTGCTTGCTGGTTAAAAATCCCAGAAAGCCTTTGAGCTACAACTGGTCTTCCTTTTTTTGCAGTGTGACCCATTTTTATAATTTTTTTGGTCATTTTGCCACATATCCTTACAGAATTGGCAATGAACAGAGCATCCATCCTTCACCTACAACCTCAAATTTCAGTCTGAACTTTTTGTTTCTTTTTCTGGGCTTTTTTTCCTCTCAGAGTTGCTTGTGATTTTCAGGCAGCGCTGAAAATGTGATTTGTCAGGTGTTTTTCATATCAAAAGCTTCTTCTCTTGATTTCTAGGTGACAATATCAGAGAGTTCTTGCTGAGTCTCAGGTATTTCCGAATCTTCATTGCCTTGTGGAATATCTTCATGATGTTCTGCATGATTGTGTGAGTAACTCTGTGCAGCATCTTCTTACTTGGCTACAGAAAGTCATGTATTGGCACTTTTCTTGCACATAAATCCCTTTCCACATCTGTCTCTCCCACTCGATTTTTCCATAATTCTTTTTCATGTCACTTCTTTACTTCAATTTTCAAATATGGGTTGATCTCATGGTTTTTTTTTGCTAGTGTGGGCTCCTGTAGTGCATGAAAACCACCTGTACCAGCACCTGAGTTATTCAGCATCAGTCAGAGTGTTGCTTGCTGGGGATTGCTCAAATCAAACATCACCTGGGTTTAAATTTGGGGATGTTTTTCATTTTGGGGTGGGGTAGAAACCCACCCATCAAGTTAATCAGATTAAATCAGCCTTGCACTGCTATAGCTGTGACTGTTTCTCATCTACTTTTTTTTTTTTCCTGTTGTATCCCCCAGGTTATTTGGATCTTGAAAGCCACCCGTGGACATGTTGGAAGAGACTTTTGGCTGGGAACAAACTTTTCTAGAAGTAAAAGATTCTGCTTCTCTCCAGCTGCAGCCCCAGGCCTGTGGAGAGCTGGGACACGCTCGTCCCCTCCAGGTTCCTGCTGGGCTTGGGGCCACAACCTTCACACAAATTATCTCAGCTTCACTGAAAGAGAATTTTTACTTGGTTTTCTAAGCTCAGAGTGAGAGCAGGGGAGAACTGGAGCCAGTTTTAAACCTCTGCCTTGCCAGTCCCAGCTGGGGCTGTGCCAGTTCGAGTTACCTCTGTCCAAATCACACTCCTGAGTTGTCAGTTTTGTGTAAAAGATGAGCAGAGTGTTCTTGTAACTTCTCACTATTCCATTAGTTTTGTTGGAGACGTAAAAAATTAATACTTAAGAAAAAAAAATGCCATTCTCACCTTCTCCCTGTTTTTCCAGAAAAAAAAAAGCTTTTTAAATTAATATTTCAATTTTTTTCTCTCTAAGCAATATGTAAGGGATTTTGAATGGGGAAAAATGGCAAAAATAATTCTCTAAGCCAATGTTAAGAGATAATTTTGGAATAATCTTGGATTTGGGTGAATAAAGTTGTTCTATTTAAGGATGCCATGTTCATTCTGTTACAGAAAAAATTGATTTTGTATTGGTGTATTTAGGAAATTGTAGCTATTCCTGTAACCGGTCTGGAGTCATATTATTTATATTAAATTGCCCTCTCTGACCAACAGCTTTTCCCCAGAATCACCAAGATTATTTAAGAGAATGCAGTGCTGAGTAACTTTTAAATAAAACTGTAAACTGTTAGTGGGGCTTCCACAGCTTCAGTTTCTTTAGCTGTTGAGGAAGACACCTGATTTCAATGATTCCCTGGCACAGGTTTTAGGGAGTATTGTGAATTTTACCTGGTAGTGAGATGCAACTGTTGGGCACCTGCAGTATTTTACTTGAGTCACCCTCTTGGTTGAAGTTTTCACTTTTAATGAAACATGACAGGAGAAGGGTCATTTGAGGGAGGCTGTAATGAACCCAGAAAAATGAACAGACAGGCTCCTTCAAAGGTGGTTTGAGCCATCCAGAAATATATACAACCTTTGGTTAAATTTAAACATAATAATTGTCTGTAATTTCAGTATATGTTAACCCTTTCCTGATTCTCTAGAATGAGACAAAAAAAAAAAAAAAGCGTACTGCCAAATACAATACAGGGATTGAACCAATATAATTCTTGAAAAACATTTCGTGCCTAATCTTCATTCAAGTGTGAAGGGAAGGGTGGATGTGGCATCACTGTGTGTGATCTGCTGGACATCCCTGGGCTCAGCCCTGAGCTTTGAGCTTGGGGGTTTTTATTGCTCCTCAGAAAAATGATAACTAATCACAGGGAGCTCCACTGCTAAAGGATTCAAAGTTTTATCACCCTGCACACACCGTGTGGCTCCAGAGCATGCTGTCCCCACAAGACTCCAGCTGTGCGAAAGTTGTGATTCAGCTTCGAGGCAGATGCTTTAAAATAACGAAATCAGAAGTCAATTTTGAGCTGCTCTTAAATGCTGTGAACAACTTTTAAGTGCTTTGCTGAAGGGACCAGAACACCCCTCACACCTTCCAGGCCCAAGTGCTGCCCGCAGGGGGTTTATTCCCGTTATTTTCATTATTTATTTCTCTCCGCAGGGTGCTCTGTTCCTCTGGGGCCGGGCGGGGGTCCCGCAGTGGCCACCCGGCTCCTGCTGCTCTCTGCCGGCATCGCCCAGCTCCCCTCCCTGTTCCCCGTGCCCCACTCTCCCCCTCACGGCTCCCCACCGCAGCGCCCTCTCCTCCAACTCCTTCCTGCTGCCCCCATGGCCCCCAGCATCGCCCCATCCCCTCAATGGTCTCTGTTCGCCGTCCCCATATCTCTCAGCATCGCTCCTGTCCCCTCAGCGGCCCCTGTTTGCTGCCCCCCTGTCCCCCAGCATCGCCCCTGTCCCCTCAGGGATCCCTGTTTGCTGCCCCCATGTCTCCCCTGTCCCCTCAGCGGCCCTGTTCGTTATCCCCATATCCCTCAGCATCGCCCCTGTCCCCTCAG
>WBNO01016617.1:120639-143212 GCA_013400575.1 Peucedramus taeniatus
CCGGGACCTTCCGGGGCGCCCACCTGTTCCTCGGGCCCAGCGGAGCTCCCGCCCCGGCCGGGGGGACCCCGGGCCTCGGGGACGCCGGGAGGGCTCCGGCGGTGGTGCGGGGCTCTGGAGCTGCTCCAGCACCGAGCAGCCTCGATCTTCGCTTTTATCCCTTCCTGCAGCGCCGTAATGAGCTTATGTGCTCCTTCTGGGATGTGGTGTAAGCACAGAAGTCAGCGTGTATTTTACCTGTAAGTGGCCTTAAGTGGTGGTTATCCAAAGGATCATTTGCTCCTTTTAAGGGTTTTTTGGCTCATCCAAGCAGTTCTCCGCTTAGGTGTTTATTACTGTGAGAGGACTGCAGGGCCCTCAATCTGTCCAATTTTTGAGTCTTAGATCAACAGTCACCGCCGCAGGATGCCTAGGTGGGTCTTTCTTGGCCATCTGCAGTTTGTGGGGGCATCCTCCAGTTCATCAGGCTGAATGTGTACGTGGTATTTTGGGGGCTGGGATGTGTAAAATGGTGCTTTAGTTCTATTAAAGTAATACCTGCTCCTGTCTGAACAAGTGCTTTTTTGTGATAGATCTGCATCAAAGCCCTAAAGTAGCTAATAAAGAAATTGTCATTTGGAACCCCTCCTGGAGTGACCCACGTGTGACTTGGGGACTGAAGAAAAATTACCCTGACCTTGTAGGTTCTGTAGAGCCCCCTGGGCTGGGCATCTGTGGGGAGCTGCAGTGTTACACATTGGAGTAACAGTAACAAATCCTGGTGGTAATTGTGGGCTGTTAAATGTCAGCGTTGCCTGAGTTTGCAGTACTTTAACATGGATCTTGCTGAAATGTCAGTTAGTGCACTTCATGAATCCTGTTTGCTCTGAGCTCTCTTTCTGTGGCTGCAGATTTTTCACTCTACGTGAGACCGAGTGCCAACCTACTTTAATAAAATTCTAGCAGATCTGTGGTGTCTTTTGACTTCAGAACTGTCAGCTGCAGTGGTTACCCTAATTCTGGTGTTACTTTGTCAGACACTGTGGCTGTGCAGAACTAAGCAGCCAGGAAGTCAATTTTTACTCTTCCCTTTCTCCACACGCTGATGTTTCAGGATGCTCGTGTGAGAGGACCCAAAATATCCAGGCAGCTCCCTGCAAGGGGAGGCCAGAGCTCCCAACAGGTCAGTAGCCCCTTAAGTTTAGGAGTGATGTATGTTAAATTATAATTCTACATACTTGATACTTATCCAGAGCAATAATTGGTGGCAGAAAAATCAGCCCATTGTTCCAAAGTGCCTGTAGGCAGGGTCTGTCTTCCAGTTTAACCTTTTCTTGGAGGAGAGCAGAGGTGGTGTAGCTGAGGTTCATTGTGCAGGCTGAGAGCTCAGGCTCTTGGCTCCAAAGCACATGGAATATGTGGTGTTGTTGATTGTTCACTACCTGGCACGTCACTGGCACAGAGGGAAGAAAAACTTACATTTTGAAGACACTTAAAAAGCAGATTTTGAGTTTAATCACACTTGGGCACCATGGTGAAAGTACAAGAAGCTGCTCTGCTGTTTTCCTGCTGGGACAGTCAGGGCAGCCATGAGCTGCTGTGCCTGCAGGGACTCATGGAAAGCTCCAGCTACCTTCTGCTGGCTCTTAGAATCTTCTCCTGACAGAATTAGTCGTGTTCAAACCTACAGCATACGTTGTTGTCACTGACTTCCTCATTTACCAAGAAGCTCAAGCTTTGAGGCCTAGATTTAATTCAAGCTTTTCAATATAGTTGTTGTGTGTGTGTGTGTGTTTCTGGAGGGGCTAAAAGCTGCACCAATAGTGTCAGTCCAGTTCTGTGGGGCTGAGGAGGGAGGAGGGGGTTGATTCTTCATGGTTCTTTACTGTAAAGTCTGTAAATTTAAGCTTCAGTTAAATTCTCTGACACATCCCCTAACACGAGGTGCCATTGTGGATATTTATTCCTGAGTGGTTGGTTGGATCTTGGTCAACTCACAGGTCATGCCTTAAATGAAAAAAAAAAAAAAAATAGGACATAAGTTTCTCTACCTCTGTTGGGTTGAACTGGTCAAAATAATCGTTTCCCCAAGCTTGCAGAACCTGCTGGCCTCAGGAAATCATCTCCTGTGCTGATTGTTCATCTCCAGCTGCTCCATAAAGCCCTGCTGACTCGGGAGCAATATTGAATTTACACAAGCTTAGCACTTGAACCTCCTCTAGTAATTGCTGCAGAATATATTTATAACTTAGTTTCTCACACTTAGAGGTTACCTGTGTAAATTCTGAACTATTTCAAAGGAGACCTATAAGAAATAAGCTATTTTTAAAGGAACTTACATCATCCTAGAAGCCACCCGGGATGTCTGGTATTGTGTCTTCATTTATTCAGCCTTTTCTCCTCGAGGAAACATATGGGCAAACCACTTCTGCTCCATGACCTAAGCACTGAGTACCAGCATCACTTTCCTTCCAAGGCTTCTGTGAGAACATAGCAGGAGGTGGAGGAGAGCAGGAGTTCTGTTCTGTGAGGTCTGACAGGGGAGATGTTCCTTGATTCTGGTGGGAACAAGGCTGAGAAGCCACCCCTTCCACCCAGCAGAGCACCCTTGCCTGGGTAACTCGTGCTCTGTGCTCCAGGGGGAGTTTATTCCCTGATGTCAGGAGTAATGGGAAATGTTGGTTTTTGCTCTGTGGACAAGCCTGTCGTTTCCAGCCAGCTGCTAGAATTGTGCTTGCAATTAAATGGTTCCTCATGCTGAATATGTAGCAATCTGTTCCTGTTTTTAAATATTAGATAATAACTTCATTATTTGCCATTAATATCCCTTTGTGACACAAACCCAGCTTTGGTTTGAGTAACAGCCTGCATTGTGTGCTCCCTGTGAGGATGGGCTTGGCTCTAACTTGGGCCGTGCCTCATGCAGTATCTCAGCTGGGCTTGCTGCACAGACCTTCAGGAGTGGTCCATGGCCTAATTATTAATTATTAATTGGCCTGTGTGTTGGAATATGTTGGATGGTGCATTGGCATGGGCTGATCTCCCAGCTGACACAAGTTGCATGGTTAAAGATGCTTCCATGGCTGTTTTCTCTGTTGGTTGTTTTACCAAGGTGCTGGAGGCAAAACTCCCCTCACCAGTGGCACAGGTGCTTTCCAGTAGTGTCTTAAGAAGGTGCAGGGCACTGCTGTAATAATAGAAATATAGGGAGCAGGGGAAACTGATGCTTCACTTCCTGAGGGTCTCAGTGATTTCTCTGGATGCAGGAAGTGTTACGTGTGGGCGAAAGTAGACTAGGAATGGCTCTTGCTTGAGCTTTATCCTTTTCTGTGAGCCCTAATGAGCTTAGCAGTTTTGAGGGAGGTGCAGAGAACCTGTTGTACCTCTTGCCCTCTTTGTCCCTTTCCTCACTTGCAGCTCATCTTGTTTGGAGCAGTCTCACATTTTGTGCAGGGAGGCAGCAGGTTGTTCCAGATGTGTGACAAAATGCAGGGGGTTGGGGAGCATTTCCTAATGTGCAAGGTCTAAAGTGTTGTTGTCATGTCAGTCTTGAGTTCTAGATAAAGGTTTGGGCCTGGTATAGAGTCCCATTACATTCAGGTGTTTTATAATAACTTTAAATGAGGTCTGTGTTTCTTAGTGCTCTTTATTACAAACACTTGGGTTCACTTGAATTCACTGTGTGTGGGTGATGGTAGTTGGTTTCTTGGCCTTGCTTTGAATATTGCTTGTCCACTTATTTCCAAAAAAGCTTATTTGGTTTGGTGGCAGTGCAGGCTCTTGTGGTATCCACAGGCTGCCACTTCTTGAGAGGGGCTGGGAGGCTGGAGGTTTAAAAACTTTTAATTCGGACAGTGCCCCTTGCAGCAGTGAGACCATTCTGAACTTGGAGTCTGCTAAGACAAAATCTGAGTGAACAGAAATATCAGAGAGTTTAAATTGAGGGGTCAAAGCAAGGGGAATGCCAGACTGCTTTTCAGTTGCTAATTCCTTGAAAACTCCCCAGGTTGCAGTGATGATGGCAGTAGTCATTTGCTCTGAAGCTCTAATTTGAGTGTTTGTTTCGGCAGCAGTGACAATTTAAATAACACCCACTTCTTATTCCTGCTACACACACCCATTTTATGTGTGCAGGATGGTGTGGTGAACTGAACCGAGGAATTGATCAGGATTTAAAGAAGAAAAAAGGCAATATATGGATCTTTTCTCAGGTAGTTTTTGATGTAGCTCAACTACTTGATTAAATTTCTGGTGCATCACAAATAGTTCTGGCAGCAGAATTGGGTCTTAAAGTGTTTAAGTGAGTGTGGAAGCAGAAAAGAGCAGCGTCCTGAGAGTGAGAGTGGGGAGGCCCTGGCACAGGGTGCCCAGAGCAGCTGTGGCTGCCCCTGGATCCCTGGCAGTGCCCAAGGTCAGGTTGGACGGGGCTTGGAGCAGCCTGGGACAGTGGAAGGTGTCCCTGCCTGTGGGAGGGGAGTGGAATGGGATGGGCTTTAAGATCCCTTCCAACCCAGCCCAGTCTGATTCCATGAGGAGTGGAATGTTGCTGCTTCCTGGGTGCTTCTCTGCTGCCTTGGGACCTGGCAGGAAGGAGGTGTTGTCACCTGGAGAAGTTAACCACGCCTGTCTGGGTTTTTTGAGGTGACAGTGGCTGCCTTATGGTCAAGTTTCACTTGCAGAGCCTTTTTTGTTGCTGTCACTCGTGCGTGGTTCACAGATGTCTGGAATTATCCTGTGTTTGTGGGCATGCAGCAGTACAGGGGCTCTGAATGTGTCCTGGAACAACTGCTGGGAAACATCCTCACAGCCAGCCAGGAGGATGCTCCTGAGTTGTAACTCGTGAGTGAGCTCTGCAGCTCAGGAGTAAACCACCTCCTTCCACTAAATAGGCTGTTGAACAGTGCTCCAAATGATCAAAAATTGGATTGATTTGGCTTGAACCCCTGTGCTTATACCAGCTGAAGCTGCCAGTGAAGCTGGGAGAGCTGCTGGGATCATGTCCCCATCTCCAGCTATTCTTGTTCCCTCCCTTGTGCTGACTCAACCAAGGAACTCACCTGGCCAAACCCTACCTGAGCAGGGGCTCCTCAGGGGCACCTTTCCATGTCCCAGCTCCTCCTGGGCTCAGAGAGGTGGCAGTTCTGGCACAGAGTTGGGGAATTGTGTGGCAAGGAGAGGTGACAGTGGGGTGGTGGCAGCTCAGGCTATCCTAGAGCAGCTTGAGCCCCCTCACTTTGTCAGACTGGGTCATCATAGGGGATCATTAAAGAGCTTTTTAAATCCAAATGATAAAACTTTGCAGCAGGCACCCACGTGCTGTATGTGGGCCCTTGGTGGGAAACTGACACTGAGTGCTTAGAGGCTGCAGGGAGAGAACTCATTAACACATTTTTATTGGTGTAGCCATGAAACAGCTCCTCAGTGGAAGAACCAACTTTCTGTAGGTACTATAAATATGGGGAATAACCTCTGGCAGTCAGCAAGAGCCACAGCTTGGAACAGACAGCTGGTGAGGGTCCTTCCAGGAGAGATGTGCTGGAACAAACTTCCCAGGCAGCAGAGCACCTGTGGCTGGTCCTTCCTGAGTTGCTCTGAGTTGGGATGTTCTGGACCCTGTGTGAGGCCATTTGAGTGCACCTTGGCACACCTTGAAGCCAACAGAGCAGGGAGCTGAGCAGGCCATCCTGGCAGGGCTGGAGCTGGGATGGGGTGGGCATGGGATGCAGCTGGATCAGCTCCTGCTGCCAAGGCACTGGAGCCTGACACCAGCAGGAGCCGGAGGGAGAGCACTCCAAAGCTCCCACGTGGAAAGAGACCCAACCTATGCCCTAGGAAATGGAAGACTTTCAGCTTAGGCTGTGTTTCAGAAGTCTGGGGCTGGGCTGGGAATTCCAATTTGTCTTTCTGTGGGGATTTTGTCCAGTAAGTTGAGGGTGAGCCCAGTTTAGGGGTGGTGAGATGTGCATGCTTGCCTCTCTTTGGGGTTTTGCTGTGGCCATATGACACAACAACGCTGTCATTCTGGCACCTTTGGCTCTTGATCAAAGTAGCTCCACTGCAGCTGAAGCTTTTTCTCTCTGTGAGATCCTTTCTTAGTTTCTTCAAGAAGCTGCTGCAGGTGACAATTAGTGTTTTGGTTTTTTTTCAGGAACCACAAAAGTTTCAGGAGAGGGGAAGGAGGAATTGATTCTGCTTGCTGCAGAGGTTTGATGTTAGTCAAGAAGCACTGCTTTTAAGGCATAGTTACTCCAATACCTTAGGCTTGAAGTTAAAATTAATGTCAGTGTAGTTTCTTTTACATTAAAAACATGTCTGTTTTGGCTGATAACATTTTGCTGCTATCTCTTCTCCCCAGTTATGTGCTTGGTGATAACTCCTAATATACTTCCTTCGGTCTGTGTAATGTGGTAGGATGTGGCCCCACTTTTACACTTGGTCTTTAAAGAAATAATTTAAGGTAAAGGTAAGGAAGTACCTCACATTCAGTTTAATGTAAATGTAGGTTTGTTTATTCAGTGTTCTAACAGCTAAATTACTCTTTTCTGTGGGTAATTCATGCTTTTGGTGTTTGGAATAATATTTAAGTGCCAGCAAATTGTTTTAATTTGAGGTGCAATCTGCTAAAACTGCAGCGAATTGGTGTTTTCAGGGGCACGGCTTTCACAGGGCAGCAGTGCGTGCCTGAGTGTGATTGTTAATATCAAAGTGTACAATTTTCAGCATGTCCAAACAGTCAGTGGTAGCAATTTCTGCTGAGGAGTCACTGGAAGTAAAACATAATTAGCTCTGTTTTAGTGAGCAGAGTGGTTTGTAACCCAGCAGCTGGGGAGGAGGAATCCTGCATCCAAGGGATTCAGGGACACGCTCGGCTGGGCGTGTTTTCAAACTTTGAGCTGTGGAGACGACTGTGCAGAGGTGGAAGTCTTGTCTCAGAGTGACAGCCAGTGCTTCTGTGGAGCTGCTTTCTCACATAGTTTCCATGCAGGATCAGCTTGCAGAGTATCACAGTAATAGTACAGATCTGGAGGGTTTGATTTTTTTTTATTTTTAAGGAGTGTAGAGCTGTGGAAGGTAGAGGAACATGGTGTTTTCACAATCATAAATTGGCTTTGGTGAACAAACTTCCAGCACATCTACAAATGTCTGTAACTCAAGCCATCACTTTCTGAGCAGGTCAGTACATAAGACTCCTCGTGCTCTGTACATTAACTGCAGCAGGAAAGAACAGGAATGTCTCTATATAACTTGTCATCCTTAAAGTTCCAGGAATAAGTAATATTTCAATATTGTATTTAATCCTTGGAGAAACCACAGATGATTCTTGAATAGAGTTGAGCACGATGAGGTGGAGGAGAAGATGCAAGAGGTGATGTTTCAGGTTTCTTTGTGAAGGTGGGTGCCTGCAGCTCATGGGCTGAGCACACTGCTCAGGAGCCTGGCTGCATCCTGGAAAACTGAGTGTCCCTTGTCTTGGGAGCAAGAGTTTGTCTGTCACAAACTTTGGATTTTGACTTCCTATTCTCTTTGCTGGACTTTTCAAGACAGACTGCCAAGAGGCTTAAGCCTCACTGGGGTTTTCTGATCTGGAGATTGAGAAGGTTTTTGTCACTAGGTTAGAAATAAGCAGGCCAGGTTGGAGCTTCATGAATGTTCTGCCCCATCCCTGGAAGTGTTCAAGGCCAGATTGGACCAACCTGGGTTAGTGGAAGGTGTTCCTGCCCATGGCAGGGAAGTGGAATGAGCTGGGTTTTAAGGTCCTTTCCAACCCAAACCAGGCTGGGATTCCACAATTCCATGTTCTGTGTTTAAATATTAAAAAAATGCAGATGACTACTGGGTTCCTTGGTCCTGCCATGACCACACAGAGCAGTTGGATCAAGTGGAGCTGCTTTTACAAACCCTGAGCTGAGAAGGCTCCATGCTCACCTTCCTTTTTTTCCCAGCCAAAGGTAATGAAGGCATTTTGTTTCCAAGGAGCTGCTGAGGATTGTGCCACTGGCTGGAATGGCCAAACATTCTCCAGGGATTACAGGGGGGCTTTGCTTTCCTGACAGGTGACATTGTCCTGAGGTGACACAGCCTTCAGAGAATAGAGGTATTTGGAAATGGGTGACTGGCAGCAGTGTTTAATCTAGAATTTGGAAAGCAGTAATTCTAGGAGATGTGTAAATTGATTTCAATTTTTTTTTCCATATCCATAAAACTTGTTTATGGTGTGTGCTGACAAGAATTCACTATTAGTAACAGTTGTTGAAAGGATACAGTGACTTCTCCACAAACTTTCCCAGTTTGTAACACTATTTTTCTCAGGTTTTGTGAACAAACACACCACGCCTAAACTCTCATGAGCAGTCACATGAGCATCTTGCACTTCAGTGTGATCAATTAATACATTCCACAAAGAATTCAACATTGTATTCACCTCAGCCTTCTGTGTCATTTAAAGAATCAGCTGAGAAACTTCCCTAGAAATTTGAGAAAAGTTGGCCTGCTGCATTTCAAGTACACTGCTATGGTGATAAATGGTTTTACTTTTTTAAAAAAAAGAGTGAAAATTCTGTATTGTGGGGACATTAGTAGGGCCTTTCTGAATTGCACTCAGATATAAACTGCTCTCTGTTAACAGTTCTGGGTAGATACTTTGGGGTTGGCTAAAATAATACTTAAGAACTTCACAAAACTCTGGAGCCCTTATTATCAAGTCCTTAAATGCAGGTTGCATGATTTTAAATGCTCAGCAGTTCTGTGGAGTGGATGAAGATGGAGCAGGTGGTCACAGAATGGTTCTGTCCAAATGATGCCTTTAGGGGTCCTGTGATACCTCATTGTGCTCTTACCTTAACCCAGGGAGGTACCAACAGTGAGTTCAGGTGAGTTCCTCAAGCAGAAAGCACCAAGATCAGGCTGAATCAGAAGGGGCACATTTTAAGGCTGGATTTTCTACATACTCTCTATTATTCTGCCTGAATAATCATCCAACTGCATTTCTGTCTTGTTGAAGTAGGACCAGTTGTCCCTGTGACTTTGCTTGCACAGCAACCTCATTTTATGGTTCTCTAAATTTTGAAGCAATAATTTTGGACTTCAGTTCATGGCTTATAGTAAATAGTGACTACCAAGATTTGTCTGGTTGAAGTTTCTGTACAGGGGGAAGAGGAGGAGAAATTATTATCCTGTAGACAAGGAAACTGTATCATATGTTAGCACCAGTGCAGGGATTGAGGAGTTGTGAAGGTGAGTGTGAGGTGGCTGAAATGGTGACAGGGAGCAATTACAGAGCCTGAGCAGGGAGAGAAACTTTGGGCATTTCTTTTGGGATTCTTGGGACCACATGGAGCATAGTGCTGAGGCAGTGAGGTTGGAAGTGTTAAGTTTTTAGATCCTTTACAATACAAGCTGTTTCCTAGAGTTACCTGTATGGATCTTTTTGACAGGACAATTCTGAATTGCTGCTCTGTGTCTAGTTTGAAGTAGATGGAAATGGATGTGATGTGTTTGTGCTCCTTCTAGTTCAGTGTCTGTTCCCCAGGTGTAGGGGCATGACAGGAAGGGACTTCATGTGGTCCATCACCTTCATGGAACAGCTTCTTCTGGACTTGTCTAATCTGTTCTTAAACCTCCATAGTGGCTCAGGACACTGTGGAGAGATTATTTGAGTGCACTGGTAGCTCACTGGTTATTTCTGTATTCAATCAGTATTTGTCTTGTTGCAAATTAGGCCAGTGAGCATAAAGATGTTGATTAACATTTCTTTATTATGACTAATAATGCATTGGAAGGCTTATTTCAAGCTTCATGTGTCTCTTTCCTATTTTTTCAATGCTGCGTGAAATAAAAACTTCAACTTTGTTATTAACTGTGTTTTCAAAACATGATTATCCTACTGTCCTCTGACCTCCTCTTCATGTATGTTCTTCTTGTGCTGTTGCACCTTGAGATGAAGATGAAATTCCAGCTGAATTTGATTCCTCTGCTATTCCTTACAGCTTGCAAAACAACACTAAATGATGTTGCTTGCAGTGTGCTGTGGCGGATGCCACCAGGAGTGGCAGTGGCTGCCTGGGGTTGTGCTCTCTGGTTCTTGCTCTGTTCCTTCAGCAGGATTTTTTACCAATTGATTAGTATTTCGTGTAGTCTCTTTGGCTGCTGGGCTCTTCAAAATCAGGCTAATGAATTTTTATCTGTCCAGCTTCACAGTCTGGTGGGGTGGGTTTGTTGTAGGGTGTGGAAAAAGAAGTTGGGGGGGTCATATTGCAGTGAATCTTTGTACATCTGCAGCTCAGGGTTGGCACTACAGGCACGATTCTTGTGGTGTTATACAAAATGTTTAGTAGCTGTTGAAGTCGGCAGGTAGGTATTTCTTTCTGTAGTAACAAAAATGTCTTTCAGTTCCTGGCTAATAAACGTGAATGGAGAAAAGTGTTTCACTGTTGCTGTTTTCTGTTTGCCTTAACTTTTCCTGTAGCGCAGGGAACTGGGGGTGTGTCTTGTCTTCATAGTCTGTGCTTTATTACCTCTTGTACCATCCTCCTCTAATGGATGCTCCTTTTGTTGGGTGGTTTTCCCTGCCTTGGCCCAGCCTGGGGTCTGTTCCTGCTGTGCCAGGGGTCTTGGGTGCCTCCCTGGGAATGGGCCATGCAGAGAAGAGCTGGAGCGTTCATGGCACTCCCAGCTGCTGTGGATTTGTGTCTGGAGGCCCTTTGTGAGTGCCAGGGCAAACTGTGCTTTGTGCTGGCAAGCTCCCCTCATTCTCTTGGCTGCTGTGGTGTCTGCCCAGCTCAGGGATGTGCGTGGGCACTGCCAGGAGGGAGCAGGGGAAATATTTCAGGTCCACTGGTTTCTTCACCTTCGGAATTGTATTGTAATCTGACCGTACTCTCATTTGATGATCCTGGCTTTGTAAAGTACATACAGGATGATGTTACTTTGTCATTAAGTGAAGCCTAAGTACAAATAAAATATATGCAGATTGGTTTGACTCTTCAAAGTAGATCTGGGAGTTTTGAGTCTGGAGATGTGGATAATGCTTCCTGTGCCTGGTCACTCTTTGGACTTTTCTTGGTGCTCAAGGAGCATTTCTTCTACTGTGTCTTTTGCACCACAAATTTCTGATCAGTTTTCAAAGCATGAATTTCTCAGTCATAGAAGATTCTCCCAGTGAATGACTTTCAACCCAAATAATTGATTCCTTCATGTTTAAAGATGTGTTTTACCAAATACTATTAGAAAACTGGCCTTCACCTTTAAGAATATCTTTTGTATACTGGTTAATATTGGGCCTTTGCTTGGCAAACTGACTTTCAGACATTTTCAATAATGTGAGCAAAGTAGTGCATGGTCATCTTTTTGGCATGTTGTGTCTGTGAATAGTATCTCGTGTTCCCTATCTTTAGACAACATCATGTCACACTGGGGCTAGGGGGAACTGTTAATAGATCAGCTGCAAGGGAACTGAACTAAATACCAGCAGTTGTAACCTGAATTCTAACTTAGTGTGTTTGGTCTGTACCTTTGAACAAATGACATGACAGTTTTCTGCTGGTGGTGTGTATTGTCTGGTGTCTCATAGTTCCTACACAAAGTGCTAAATAAACTCTGCACCGCTGTATTGCTGTTGTCACATTTAAATAAAGCCTCCTGTGAATAGCAACTTTTCTCTCCTCACTTCTTATTCCATATTTTAGATTATTGTGCAGCGAAGTAGCTTTTGTACAAAAACAGTGTTGGGGCAAGGTGTGACACTGAGGGGGGACCCCTGTCTGGGGCAGGAGCTGCTGTTGGGCTGCAGGTGACACTGAGAGCTCCAAGAAAAGGAACATCAGCAATGCCACCACTCCTGGAGCAGGGACTGCACCTCTTGGGAATCAGCTCTGCCTCCCTGGCCTCTCCAGCAATATTCACCTTCAACCTGGGATTTTCTTGAACGTTTTCCTGCACTCCCTGCGGAGATACATGGAGCAGGGGAAAGACAAAAAATGTACAAATGCTCCTGTGAACTTCTGTCATGACCCTACTGCCACCAGAAACCTCCAGCTTGGCAATAGACACCTGAATTTGTGTTTGTAGGAAGAAAAAAGACCTGTTCAGTCTCTCACAGTGTCTCTACTTCTCTGCTTGCTTCTGTCACACTGCTTTAGTGCTACAGGTGGGACAGTGTTACAGAAGTACTTTCTCTGAAACCATCGAAATTTGGAGTATTTATGGATATTCTGATGAAGTACTTAAGTATGATGTCAAATACATTCTCTCCAAAGCAGTGTGTTGTGGTACCTTTGTGTGCTCTGCTCACCATGCCCATGGTGGAGTCAGGCTGTGATTGTTGTAAGCTGTGATTTCAGGAGGATGATGGTGTTACACTTTGGTTTTAGAGGATTGTCAGTGATGGGCAACTCCAGGCCAAGTGTAAGTATCCTTTAGAAACTTGTGAAGGCACTAATGGGATCCAGAAGGATGATGATGTTACTGTATCAAATGATGCCTTTTAGCACTGGTACCTGAACTTCGTGGTTGAAAAGAGCCTTTCTACCTGAAAGGCAGGAATCTGCATGAGCAAGGTTTTTTGGGAATTGTGCATTGAGTTTTTAATGTTACACAGAGCTGCTCCTTCTACTCCAGATAACTCAGGTCTGGTTTGTCGTTTATCACGGTCTAGTCAGGCATGCAAAGATCTTTGGAAACATCCCTGTGAAATATTAAAAAAAGAAAATCATTGCTTTATCTGAATGTCTGCAATAGAAAGTTTCTGTAACATTTGTTTTTCAGGCTGCAGTGAGAGAGTGCAGGTTGTGCTGTGTGTCCAGGCAGTCCCCAGGAGGACAGAAGGTGTCCTGGGGGTGCTCACATTGTTTTTGGGGTCAGGGCTGGTGTGTAAGCGAAGGAAGAGAATCAAAGCATCCCATGGAGTGTGCTGGTCCCACAGAAAATACATCCCTGCACCTGGAAGTGATGGTAGAGCTTGTATGGATGCTCAGCTTGCTGCTGCTTTCAGATTTCCTGGTGGAAGTGGAGGTGGGAGGGAACAGCTGTACCTCAACCTTCCCCAAAACCCCTTTGAACTGCTGTGTAACACCCTGAAATTAGTCACTGACTTAGTCCTGGTTTATAAATGCTGAAATAAGATTAAGATGGCAGTTAAGAAAATAAAATTAAGCTTCTTGATCTTTTCCTGAGAGTTCAGAAACCCCTGCTTTTGTCTGAGGCTGGAGTAAAAGCATTCAGTGCTTAACTTGGAAAAGATCTCAGCAATAGTAAGCTCCAGAGTATGGCTGAATGGCTGGATGACTTAAGGAGCCTTGCATGGAATAAATAAGATTTGTTTTCTGTGGCTGTCATTAGGGTTGGCTGGAAAGGATTATCGTGGATGACTCAAAGCAGATGTTCTCCAGTAAACTTTGGAGTGAATTAGTCTGTGCCAGTCAGTGCTCTCAGCATGGGAGCAGCATGGGAGAATTTGGAACACCTTATCAATTACTTACCAATTATTTGAAGTTTGCTGCAAGCTCCTAAATGGGGGTCCTGGAAGTTGTTTTTAGGGGTACTAAGGGGTTGCAGTGTGAGCAGATAAAGGCACATAGAAACTAAAATGCAAATTCCTGAGTTGCTAACCTGGGCAGTTACAGCCCTGCCCAGTGTCCATAGGGAGTGGGGCTGCTGAATTCCCTGTCCTGCTCTGCTCTGTGGCACTTTACCTGTCTGTTCTGTTCCCAATCAGCATCTTCAGTAACTCTTTGTGTTAATAAATGGTCATTTCTGGTGCTGCTCAAAGCAGGGTGGTGTCCTGGCAGGTTGGTAACATTATTGTCAGATTGCTTATGTGACAATGTATGAATTTTATTGTAGCAGTTGGTTTAAGGTGAAGATACTGGTGTGCAGGATGGGTGTGCTGCTGTTATCTCTATGGTGTCTTCCCATGAACAGGTGATACTTGAGGTGTTTTGGGAGGTCCCCTTTTTCCATCACTGTGTTTAACTGCACTACAAGAAACTTCATAATCTGTATTATTTTAAAATGGGCAAATATAATTTTTACAATGAGCTTCTCTTTATGGCACTTTGGATGAAACATTCTGAGAAAACTACACAAGGGGAAGGGAGGAGAAGTTGTTGAACGTGCTTGAACATTTCATGTATTTATTTTCAAAGAATTAAGTTTCCCTACAGGTCAAAAAAAAGGGAAAATGAGAGGAGCTGCTGGCAGTTGTCTGGGGTGTGAGATGTTCGTGCTCTGCTCAGCAGTTGCTCCGTGACAGCGCGTTCTCAATTGGTTACAAATGTGTGAGGAATCCAAAATGGGTGGTTTGTGTTCCAGCAGGAGCTGAGGATGCAAGGCCACTTTCACTGTCCTTAATTGGCACCACGTGTCCCCCAGAGCAGGCAGGGAAGTCACAGTCTGTCAGTGCTGCTGGGGTGGTTTAGCATTTGGGGCATCCACTGGTGTGTGCTTGGGGGCATTGAACAAAGACAAAGCTGTGACTGGAAATTCCCTGACCAGTTTCACCTTTCTGTAGGTGTGTGTGCACATGAATGTATCACTTTCCCCCTCTTCACCTTCTGATAGGCCAGTGACCCTTTTTTTGCCACCAGTTCTTCATTTAGATAATGAATATTTGGGGATTACCAGTAACTGCAAAAATAATTGTACCAGTTAATGGTGTGTGCAACAGAGCCTTTTTCACCCTGGTAATTCATAGTCTAAAATATGTGTTGGGAAGGAGAGTATCGTGTTTTGCAAGTTTAAAAATATTTGTCTGGAAACTCCCAGAATTGAGCTTTAGCTATTCTAAGGGCTCTGGTTCTAAAAACTGAAAAAAACCAACCCTGATGTTGTGTATTGCTTAAACTGTGGTGCTAAACTGTCCTTCCTGAGCTCTGAGGGCAGGGCAAGGGTCGAAACATGGAAGAAAGTCAGTGCACTGAAGTGAAATAATAAGAACTAAAATATGTCAGAATAGGTGCTCTTGCTGCTCTAAAGGTTAAGCAGAGTTTTAGCAGGCCTGACCTCATGGTAGGGCTTTAAATATCTGCAGAGTGAAGAAAGAACCAGGACAAATTAATTCATCTTTGGCCTGGAGTTGTTTTTACACCCTGTAGGAGTTAGAATCATTCAAAGCCTGCATGGACTTTAAACATAAGTTTGATAAAAGTGAATCAAAAAATCAGGACAAGTGTTTCATCACTGACAGTGTTACCCAGGTATCTCCTAAATAACACTAAACTCCTAAATAGCACTAAACAGTCCTGCAGGGATAAAACATGGTCTGAGCCCAAGGTTTTCTGAAGGGAGTAGACTTCAGCTCCTGGTGTTCCTTTGGGATCTTAGTGGAGGGGTAGAACTGACTTGGAAAAGCCAATTTTTGCACAAGTCAGTGTTTTTAAGAGGAGGGGTCGTGCAGGGGAGTGTGTTGCTGGGAGGGCAGAGCTGCCTGGTGATGATGATGATGGTGCTCCTGATGAGGTTTCAGGGTGATTTGGGATCCCTGCAGAGGTTCTTGCTGAGATATTTTTCTCACGTGCACTTCACATCCAGTTGAGTCACAAATGCAATTAAGCAATAAATGAGACTGTGATTCAGGTTTTCCTGTGCTTATCTTTTAAATCTATCTCCAAAGGTGAATTAGAAATTCCAGGTTTCAGTGCTCTTAACATCAGGTAATGGAAACAAGGATCTCTCTATGGGATCATAAACTGGTTTGGGTTGGAAAAGTTCTCCAAGATTAATGAGTCCAACCCAGCACTGCTGTGTTTACCCCTAAACCAAGCCCCTAAAATGTGTAGTGTGTTGTTTCTGATGGAAACCATTGAATTCACACATGTGCTGAGGGTGTGCAGGATGCACAGCTGTGATCAGAGAACCTGATCCTCACCTTTTCAGGGGATTTGTGCAGTTCCTCCTCCCCATGTCCAGCCCCAGCGATGGGTGCTGGAGTGGCTGAGGCTGGGGCTGATGGTCTGGGGACACCTGCTGGGCACAGCCCTGGCCCAAGGAGGGACCTGCAGGCTGGAATTCCTGTGTGCAGTGCAGGAAGTGATACTGGGAATGGAACTGCAGAGCAGTGACTTGGGTATATCTGCAGTGTGGCTGAAGGATTGAACTCCACATTTCCCATTGCTGCTCCTGCTCCACTTGGCACTTGTTTCCCGTTAGGCTGTGCACAATTAATTGATGCTTTGCAGAGGGGTCTCAGAACTTTGTTACTCAGTCACAGCAGTTTTGTTGCCACTGTTTCCTTGGGTTTTACATAAGAGTGTGTTTGTTACAGCTCCTGCAGTTTCCAACTAGGTCAGTAAAAGTGTCCTTGTCCCTATTCCTTGAACAATCAGCTCCCTAAAGCCAGACAGTCTGATAGCAGTTTGTGATTAATGCTTCCAGCAATTATAAAGTGGAAGGTCTTAAATTACATTTGTTAACTAAGACCAGTACATGAAACATGAAGTGACTTTGTCTTCCTTGTTGCAGATCCATAACATGGTGGCAGTGCTGGAAGTGATCTCCAGCCTGGAGAAATATCCCATTACCAAAGAGGCACTTGAGGTATGTCACCCTCTGAATATAATTTTTTTTATGTGTATGAGGACTTTTCCCTGCCTAATTTCCATTGGAGCTTTTCTGGAAACAATAGATGGATTGCAAAGGATTCACAATTAAGATATTATTTTGTCCCTCTCGTGCTGTTTCCAGCATCTCGCTGAACACAGGGATCCTTTCTGGGCCCAGATCAGTATTCTGGGCAGCACAGTTCCTGTTTGTGCAGGGCACTACATTAATCATCACTTGCCACTGATTAATTCTGTTGCACTCAGCAATATCACCCTGCAGTTCCGGTCACCTTTGTAGACGTTTGGTGACCAAGCACTTAAAATCTGAAATAGGAATAGAGTTGGGTCTGTAAAATTAATCTTAAATGCAGTTAAGCAGGTTTCAAGGCCTGATATTTGTGGTGAGGTCAGGTGTAGGGAGAGCTGAACTCTCACTGGCCACTCATAGAAACAGTCCAAAGAAGTTTTATGGCTGAATTATATATTTCCTTTTCACTCTTTGTATTGAAATTAGCGGTGTTCTTGCTTTTAACTGTTGCTTAATTACAACTCCACCTGTATTTCAACATATCTATGACAACAGGTTGCATATTTCTCTCACAGTCTGGTCTGTGTTCTCCTTTGAAGTACTTTTCTTAAGAAATCTGACTTGTGGAACAGTTCTTTGTTTTCAAATGTGCTTTGGGAACAATCAAACACTTCCTTCCGCTCGTGAAACCACCTTGGACACCCTGGGAATGTTGTTTAAATGGCTTTTTCATACGTTTCCACGAGGCTGGGGAGTGAAGGGAGAGGAGAGAGGTGGAGGAAAAAGGTAGGACACAACTCACACCTGGTAGTCAGGTTTGTCAAATGGAGATTTTTATTGTCAACGTGTTACTGTAACAGGCAAAGATCCTGGAATTCTTTTCTCTTGGCTCTCTCTGCAGATCTTATACTTCTTTGTGATAAACACACACCTTTAGGCGCTGCATTTCCCCTCAAATCTGAACCTGCACCCTTATTCTTATGGTTTTTTCTCATTAAAGAATTCCTTCCTGATGTTTTTCCCAGCTCTCCTGCTTTTTACCAGGGAATAAAGACAGCGTGACTTGAAACCTAGAGTCAGTTTCATGTTGTGTGGCAGAGAACTGGACTAATCCTTTCCAAAAAGATTAATTCAACACTTAAATCTTTAGTGTTTTTAACCAGGTATTTGTCAGGGGTGAGCATTACAAAGCAGAAACATTCCTTAAGGATTGTGCTTGGAATGATATGTGTTTGTAAACCACCTTGTCTGTCTTTGTAGGAAACCAGACTCGGGAGGCTTATCAATGAGGTGAGGAAGAAGACATCCAATGAGGAACTTGCCAAACGTGCCAAGAAATTGTTGAGGAATTGGCAGAAGTTGATAGAACCTGTAACCCAGAACGAGCCAGTGCCAAGGGGGCTGCCCAACCCGCCGGGGTCAGCGAATGGAGGTGCTCACAACTGCAAACCAGACTCACAACTTCCTGCTGTGCCCGGCGCCAAGCCCATCAGCGAACTGAAAAGCAGGAATGATATCCAGAAACTAAATTCTCCAAAAACAGAGAAACTGGGAAATAGGAAAAGGAAAGGTGATCACAGGGACGGGCATCAGGGCCCTCCTCCCCCAAAGGTCTCCAAAGCTAGTCATGAAGTATTACAAAACTCTTCACCCCCTCCAACCAACGGAATTGGAGGTAGTCCTGAAAATTTTCCTAGTCCTGTAGACATAAACCTACACGCAGGGCCCGAAAGCAGCAGGACAGATCTCAGTGAAAACGATAAACACAATAAGATCCCAGTAAATGCTGTAAAACCTCACACCAGTTCTCCAGGACTTGTAAAACCTTCAAGCACTTCCTCGTTACTAAAGACTGCAGTGCTTCAGCAGCATGATAAATCAGAAGAAGCCACGGGCCCCCACCAGCCCAAGAGCCCACGCTGCTCCTCCTTTAGCCCCAGGAACGTTAGGCATGATACTTTTGCTCGGCAGCACACCACGTACTCACCAAAGGATTCGATGCCCAGTCCATCTCAAAGGTCTCAGTTCGCAGACGCCGCACCGGTGCCGTCGCCGCCGCCATCCCTGATGCAACCATCCACACCTCCCATGCCAGCCAAGAGACTGGAGTTCCCTCCTCAGGCGGCCCCCGAGGCGGCACAGCACTGGCAGGAGCAGCAGGGAGCCCCCGAGGGCCAGCACAGGCACACAGCAGGGACACTTCAGCAGCACACAGCTCCCGGCTGCAAAGCCCACCCCGGGGAATCACACATGGGCTTCCCACAGGACACTTCCAGAATGGACAGTGACGATGCTGCTTCAGGGTCTGATAGCAAAAAGAAGAAAAGGTACCGACCCAGAGACTATACAGTCAACTTGGATGGGCACGTGACAGAAGGGGGTGTGAAACCTGTGAGGTTAAAAGAGAGAAAACTCACTTTTGATCCCATGACAGGACAGATAAAACCTTTAACACCGAAAGATCCTTTGCAGGTAGAAATCCCTGCACTTACTGAACAGCACAGGACAGAAACGGAAAAGCAGGAGCAAAAACCCAACCTGCAAAGCCCCTTTGAACAAACGAACTGGAAAGAGTTGTCCAGAAATGAAATCATTCAGTCATATTTAAACAGACAGAGTAGCTTGCTGTCTTCATCAGGAGTACAGACTCCAGGAGCTCACTACTTCATGTCTGAGTATTTAAAGCAGGAGGAAAGCACTAGAAAAGAGGCTAGAAAGACTCACGTTCTAGCTCCTAACAGCAAACCTACAGACTTGCCTGGGGTCACCAGAGAGGTCACGGGCGATGACCTCGACAGAATACGTGACCACAACTGGCCAGGCGTGAACGGTTGTTATGACACACAGGGTAACTGGTATGATTGGACACAGTGCATATCCTTAGATCCACACGGGGATGATGGGAGATTGAACATCCTGCCTTACGTCTGCCTAGACTGAGAGCAGTTCTGCTAGCCACGCTTTTTACACCTGCAGTTAGCAGAACTGGCAGACACGATGCCACTTCCAGCTGGAGAGAGCCTCCTGTCCTGGACAAACAGGCCCCACGAGCAGAGGGGGGGAGGGAGCTGGGCCTTTCCAGCTCGTTCCTTTAAATTCTCCTTTTGTGAAATGCTGCTACCAGTTTACTAACAATTGCAAAGGAAGGCATACGAAGGTTGATCAGTTGAGTTCAAAACTCTATAGCGAGCCAGCTATAAAAAGTGTTAGTCCCCAAGAAGTGAAGAGGATTTCCAGCACTTTCTGAATGCCGGAATCTTATTACAGGCAGGTACAGAGAAAAATTGTGGAAGTTACCTTAACAAAATATGCATCTATTTATTTGACTTGATTTGGGTTTTTATTTGGCAGTGAGATATTCGAGAGACAATGTGCAAAAACTGTAGTTTTATTTCTATCACATCTCTGAACATGATTGCGTTATTTAAGAGTCATGTGGTACGGAGATTGGGTTTTAAACAGCAGGTGTTGCACTGCAGGCTGGGCCACCAGCTTCAGCTCAACATTCCATAGGCATCCACATATTTTAGTCTGGTTTCAGTTTAAATCCAGTCTCTGAGAAATGCTGCAAAAACTAGATGTTTAACGATATTTTTTGATCCCACCACCACCAGCCAAATATTTTTCCTCCTTTTCCCTTCCTGCAAACTTATAGGTAAAAAACAAAAAGACAAAAAAAACAAAAAGACAAAAAGACAAAAAAAAAAAAAAGAAAAATCACCTTTTCTAGAATCTAAATGTAATGAGGGTGCTACAAGTTTGTAACTGTACTGTGAGAGGGAAAAAGGAAGCCTGTTTGTATGCTGGAAATATACTTGTTACCATTCCTTTAGATATTGTTTGCCTTATGGATATCCATCATAAACGCAATTTGCAAAAACAAAGAGCCTTAGTGAATGTACAGTAACTAGACTTCTGTGTTCCTGGGATGCAGAAGGGAGCAACTTTGCTATTTGGTCCTTTAAGTGGACACGTTGTGATATAAATGTGGAAATAAAAAAAATTTGCACAAACCAGTTTGTGAATTATTTATATACACTCCACTCGTTTTCCCCCCCTGAGTTTGCTCAGTTCAGCCCAGCCAGGGGAGCCCTGGCACTGGGGTCCCCTTGGAGCAGGGAGGTGGAGCCCAATCCCTCAGACACTGCTCTAGGGACAACGGGATTGTCTTCCAAGAACCTTGGTGTGCTGTTCAGTCACACAGGGTGGATCTGTTTTAACTCTGGAGACTGATAACCCAACTGCTGATAATGTACCTCAAAGTCTAAAGAGATCAGACTTCATTTTTTGTCTCGGTAACTTTGTAATGTTTTATTTCCTAATTGTTACAGTGCTTTCTGAAGCAGCCTGGGGTGTAGAAAGTGAAGGATTTCTATTAACTGTAATTGCTTTAATATTTGGGACTGTGTTGTTTGATGCAGTCCCCAGTGTTGGGCTTCTGTTCAGGGGGTCGGGGAGGGGACACTATACCAAAAATATTCCTGGGTTTAGTGATGTTAACTCTGTTAACCCATCTGTGCTGGAGATGAGTCTTGGCCAGAGCTGTCCTGTCTTTGAGGGTAGAGTCAAGCTCCTCCCTGCTTTCCAAAGGAGGATGCTCCTGGCCAAGCCTGCATTGTGTTGGTTCATTCCCTGGAATACAACTGATGAAGTCTGGTTTATTTTTAAGTCATTCTTGTTCATCATTTATGATCTGACTGTTACTGAAATGTGTGGGTATCTCAGAAATAACAATGTCTGTGTGCTTCCATTTCTGAAATCTGAGGTCTGAGAGTGAAACCAGAAGTGGTTACCAAAAAATGCATCCAAGTATATTTTCAGTTTACTTCCATTTTGTCCTTCTGCAGTTGCTGAGTTTGAGCAGTGTGGTTTAGAGCTGGGGAAAGCTCCTGTCTTGCAGTTCAGATTTGATGGCAGAGGGCTAAGCTGCTGGTCATTTTGGAAATGCTTAAGTTTTGTTTATGTAAAAAAGTACTGTGCATCTTATCTCCCCCTGCCCTTCCTTCCTCCTTCCCTGAATGGTCCCATTTAGGAACAGGGTCCATGCTCTTTGGAGGCCTTTGAATTCAGGAAATGATGAAGTATTACTTGATAAATTCCATCTTTTTCTCCACTGCTTCCATTTCTGATGCAATTGATGGCCCTTGACTGCACTGGGTGAGGTGATACCCAAAGCTCATCACAGCTTTCAGATTACACCCAAACTGCCTGTGCTGATGCTCCTCTGTTTGAGGAAGCATCAGGAATCAGACCCAGCCCTTTCCCTGGTGGTACAAAAACTGCTGGAGAAATTCCCTCCCAATGCAAGCTTTAAATCTTGTTCCTTGCTGAGTTTGTTGCTGCTGTAAGGGGTCAACTCACTTGTGTGTCCTCCAGGGTGAGATGAGGCTTGACAATCTTTATTTCAGCATGCCAGTATAACCAGTTCTGTGAGCTCCAACAAATGTGAATAAGTTTACAAGGTGATATTTTTTTGTCAATTTTGTAAACAAGTTCAAATGAAGTTTACCATGTGCGTACCTGCTGTGTACTCTCATTTGTGCATGACTCAGTTTCTCTGCTACTGCTTTCTCCTACCTCTCTCGCAAAATTTTTCCTTTCAATCTTAAAACCTAAAGTTAAAACACTGCCATTTCTTCCTTGTCAACGGATGACATGAAATGGCTCATCAACAAATCTCTGGGGAGTCGCCATCACCTAAAGTGCGTGTTTTTATGGGCAAATTAATTCTGTAGCAGTGTCTCTTGACAGGGTGCATGGATGAACCGGGCTCTACAACACCCCCTCCTGCCTGCCAGGTACTCACCCATCCTTTACCCCGGCCGGCGCTACGCCTTCCTCGCCTTAGTTTTAAAGGTCGGGAGCGATCGTCTCGGTGCCTCCGAGCCCTGACCTTCGCTCCGTCCCTGCCCTGGCGCTGCCCAGCGCTCCGGTGCCCGAGGGCCGGCGCTGCCTCCCCGCAGGCGGCTCCGCTCCCCCGAACGCCGTCCCGGGAACCCCTCGGGCTCCATCGCCCCGCGCCGGGGCCGTG
>WBNO01016617.1:143380-169291 GCA_013400575.1 Peucedramus taeniatus
CTGCTCCGCGCCTGGCGCGTCCCGCCCGCCGGCCCCGCGCAGCTGCCGCCCCGCGCCTACCCCCGCTACATCCTCCCGCTCGCCTTCGGCAAGTACTTCGCCTCCGTGTCCGCGCACGTCTCGCTCTGGAGGGTCCCCGTGTCCTACGCGCACACAGGTGAGGGCTGCGGGTGCCCGGGGGGTGTCCCAGCGCCGGCTGTGCTCGTAAGGAGCTGCCCGCGGGGATGTGCGGGGGGCCAGCGTGGATTCGTGCCCAGGGGGCTGACCTGAAGCCGGTGTGTGCTCGTATGGGCACCTGGTGCAGTGTCCCAGTGCCCAGTGTGGGTGCCCAGTGCAGTGTCCCAGTGCCCAGTGTGTGCTGTGGGTGCCCTGTGCAGTGTCCCAGTGCCCACTGTGGGTGCCCAGTGCGGTGTCCCAGTGCCCAGTGTGTGCTGTGGGTGCCCAGTGCAGTGTCCCAGTGTCCACTGTGGGTGCCCAGTGCAGTGTCCCAGTGCCCACTGTGGGTGCCCAGTGCAGTGTCCCAGTGCCCACTGTGGGTGCCCAGTGCAGTGTCCCAGTGCCCAGCGTGTGCTCGTACAGGTGTCCAGTGTGCTGTCCCAGTGCCCACTGTGTGTTCTGTAGGTTCCCAGAGCTGTGCCCCTGTCCCCAGTGTGTGCTGGCACCGGATCCAGGGGCAGTGCCCCGTGGGTGCCCAGGGCAGCAAGATCCAGTTGGTACGAGTGTCCAGCACAGGGACAGGGAGGGAGGACCCATCCTGGGCTGGGCTGAGCCCCTGCTCCATCCCTGTGCTCCTGGTGGTTGATGGGGTTGTCCCAGGTCCCCACCGATGTTTTCTTGCTGTCCCCAGTGAAAGCCACGATGCCCATCTGGGTGGTTCTGCTGTCACGGATCATCATGAAGGAAAAGCAGACGACGAAGGTGCGGACAGGTTTGCTGAGGTTTCTTTTCTTTGCTGAGGTTTCGGTGCTGTGCTGGCTAACTGGAGTAGAGCTCAGGCTTTGGGTGGATTTTGTGACTGGAATGAGATTTTGCAGCTTTTTAAAATCCTTTTTCCTTTTTATTGTGAGTGTAAAACACATCTAAACAATGACCAGGCTGATGCACTGGAGTTGTCAGTGTCTACTTAAATTTCCTTGAACTACAATAGTCAAATGGTTGATCCCTAAATCAGCAGGATATATAAACTGTGTTGAAAATTCTTAGCAGACACAATGTACCCCTTTGTCCCTGCTGCAGGTGTACCTGTCTCTGATCCCCATCATCACTGGTGTCCTGCTGGCCACGGTCACAGAGCTGTCCTTTGACATGTGGGGGCTCATCAGTGCACTTGCTGCTACTCTGTGCTTTTCACTTCAGAACATCTTCTCGAAGAAGGTACCAGCTCTGCCCACAGCACTGGTGTCACCCTTCAGCAGGACAGGGTGTCATTTCAATTACATACATGTATTTTTTTAGTTGGCTTTGCAGTCAGATGTATCCAGAGGGATGGTTGTTATTTTGTGTGTTCCCTGCAGCTCTTCCTACCTGTTGAAGCTGTTACACTGAGTTTATCCTGAGCCCTTTCTTTACTCTTCAACATGGATTTTTTTTTCTGAAGGCAATTCAATACTGCTTAAATTCAACAGTTCATTTAATGTATCTTGTTATATCAAATCATTCCTTTGTGCTGAACAAGTAACTGTCAACACTGGGCACTCCTTGAAACCACAGTAACAAAATTAAAGTGTGTGGTTTGGCTCTATTTAGTTACAAAATGGTTTCTGTTTTGTAGAGCTATTAATATTAATTTTAGTATCTTGTTGATACTAAGAGCCACCACTCAAAAAAACATTGTTTTTCAAAGAGACATCAGTTTTTCTGTGGTCACCCTAATAGGAAATTAATACTATAAGGATATTTACTTATTTTCCTAACTTCCCTGTCCCCTAAAGCAGTTTGTTTCCTGACTGCTGTTCAATAATGGTTCTTGTCAGGTGTTGAGAGATTCCCGAATTCATCACCTTCGGTTGCTGAACATCCTCGGCTGCCACGCTGTGTTCTTCATGATCCCAACGTGGGTTCTGGTGGATCTTTCTTCCTTCTTGGTAGAGAATGACTTGGTAAGTGCTGAATTTGAAGAACTGTTTGCTATTATGAAAGAAAAAAGAAAAAGAAAAAAAGAAAAAAAAAACACAAAAAAACCCCAAAAAACAAAACAAAACAAAACAAAAACACACACACACACACACAAAAACCAACCCAGGGAGGTTTGGAGAAAAGAAAAAAAGAAAAGAAAAGAAAAGAAAAGAAAAGAAAAGAAAAGAAAAGAAAAGAAAAGAAAAGAAAAGAAAAGAAAAGAAAAGAAAAGAAAAGAAAAGAAAAGAAAAGAAAAAACAACCCTCCAGCACCAACCAGAAAAGTGCTCTGAAATGTTTCAGTGTAGTTCTTGTCAGTGTGGAAGGAAGTGTTGTGAAACACCTGCAGATTGTTTCACAGGAGTTAACAGAGTGTTTATTGTGAGAATTCTTGTCAGGGTTAGGAGAGGCAGTTTATGGGACAGCATAAATTTCAGGAGTTGGGAGCCTGAGAGAGGAACAAACGCTCCCAGAGTGCGTGGGGAATGTCCTGTGGTTTCTGAGTTGGGAGTTGCATAAAGCAAGGAGCTTGGGGGCCTCTTTAGAGCTCAGTGCAGACATTCCTCCCTCCAATGGCAGGTAAGACGTGCCTCAGGCTGTGTTTGTGTTGTTACCTGAAACCTGAGATAATTTTTTTCTCCTGCTGTTTGCTTTGCCGCAGAGCTCCATGTCTCATTGGTCCTGGACCTTGATGCTGCTTATAATCAGTGGATTCTGTAATTTTGCCCAGAACGTGATTGCCTTCAGTATCCTTAACCTGATCAGCCCCCTGAGTTACTCTGTGGCCAATGCCACCAAGAGGATCATGGTGATCACCGTGTCCCTGATCATGCTGCGCAACCCCGTCACCAGCACCAACGTCCTGGGCATGATGACAGCCATCCTCGGGGTCTTCCTGTACAACAAGGTGAGGCAGGTCTTTGTTTATTCACCAGGAAACTCAGCTGAAGCAGTCCAGTAGCTTTGAATTGTTTTTTTGTACAAGTTAAGAGCTCCTTGAGCAAAAATAGCACAAGGCTCCATTGCAGAGGGATGAGCTTGGCCCAGGTGAAGGACTTGGGTCACACCAGCTGCTGGGCCTCTCACAAAATTAAGTTTTGATCTTAAGCTTTTCTTGAAAAGGGAAGTAGCTCAGAATCTCTTGAGCAAAAGATCAGCTTGTTTGTTTGGCATGTGAGAGGAGTGAGGTTTTTATTTAGAAGCCACTGATATTTTAAGACTAACAAAAAAAGTGATGTGACTGTAGAACTGTCTGCTTTTTTCTGGGTATGGGAATGTGTCTAGGTGGTATCTTAGGTGATATCTAAGAAAATCTACCTTCACTGAAGGGGTTGCCAGCCTTTGGAAGGGGCTGCCCAGGGAGGTTTGGAGTCCCCATCCCTGGAGGTGTCCAAGGAAGGCCTGGATGTGGCACTTGGTGCTCTGGGCTGGGGACAAGGTGGGGATGGGGCAGAGCTTGGACTCGATCTCAGATTTTCGCAGCCTAAATGATTCTGTGACAAACTTTCTTCCTTTCCCAGACAAAATACGACGCAAACCAAGAGGCAAAGAAGCAGCAGCTGCTCCCAGTGACCACTGGAGACCTGGTGAACTTGGAACGGCACCGAAACCCCCCTGAGAAGTCCCAGAATGGACTCCCAGCCTTTGGCCAGCACGGGGACTTCCAGTACGGCCGCAGCAACGTCCTCACAGACCACTTCCAGTACAGCAGGCAGAACTATCCAACATCCTACAACCTGAATCGTTTTGATATTTAGGATCCTGGCAGACAGGTACAGACTGTGATATCAGAGTGTCCCCAGCATTATCAGAAAACTTTCAGTACATCCATGAATGTCACGAAGCCATTGAACTGTGCAGGTTTGGCAGCAGGGCAGGTGCTTGTGGAGGGGAGTGGTGCAGGACCTGCAGCTGCTGCTGGGCAGAGCTTTAAACCTGGAACAGCCAGAGCTGACACTGGAACCAAACCCACAGAGCAGATCCTGGTGAGGTGCACGTGTCACTGCTGGGTGGAACATCTGTCACTGCTCCTTTCAGAGTCTGCCAGCTCGTTGTTCTCTTGGCAGCTGAATTCTGGCCAGTATCTTGTTTCCATGCTGGTAATGTCACCTTTAACTTGTTCTCTAATAACGGTTCAATGATCCTTTTAATGAAGCTTTCAGGAAGAAGTGAAAGCAAGGGGTACTTGTGCTGATCAGGGTTTGTCTGGGGAGGATTGGCTGAGGTGGATCAGCTGCAGGCAGATAAACTCCAGTTCATCTCCAGCATCTGTGCAACTTCTTGTGGATATTCACAACTCTTGTGCCTCTGCCTTCAGCCCTGGATGACAAACCAGAAGAGTTTCTGGAGGAGCAGGCAGTGGAAGGATTGATCTCTCCCAGAACTGCTTCAGGCACAGAAAAACACAGTTCTCCAAATCACTGCTCATGGCAGAGAACAACCAAGCCCAACCTAAAATCATCACTGTTTTCTGAATCATGTAGCCCTGTAACTCCAGACATTGCTATCCCCTGGCCTTGCAGGAAACTCCTTCACAAATAAAAGTGTTTGGAATAATATGATTTTATTTTTTTACTTGCTTCACACCTGTTCTTTCAAAACTGTTTTGTTGCTTTAGAAATTGAAAGGTGAAAGGTGTTTTGTTCTGTTTTATGCATAAGTTATGCTCTCTTATATGAGTCATATATTTTGAATGCATTGATTTGAACAATCATCATTATTAATTGTTTCTTAATTCTTTTTAGCCCCTAATTGTTTGGGGTTTTTAAATTTCTTAATTACTGCTGTTGGAGTAGCTGTGTGGATTTAGCCTGACTTCCACTTCCTGCTGAAAGAAGTTAAATTTTGTATCCTGTGCTGTTCCTGCAACTCCCCTGGCTCGAATAGGAAATGAAAGAAAAACTGTTTGAATGAGCAGTAAATAGATAATTTATGGTTAAGAACTGATTCAGTATAAATTCTAGACAAGGTGATTGTGTGTGTCAGGTACTGCATTTGTGCATGGAAGGGATGAAACTTGGCTTTCCTTCCTTCCAATGAAATTCCTTGGAATGAAGTGAAACCCAACTTGGAACTTGGGTTTCACTGAATCAGAATTTTCTGTCTTTGCTTTAGTAAAAGATTTTAGGGGCCTTCTTTCCTTCCCAGACTGTTGTACAGTGAGACTTTGATAGCATAAGTTTTATGCTTTTAACCAGAGAGGCACCAGACACCAGTGACAAAATCCAGGGTGTGTCACAGAACACTCCTCTTATTTATTGCTTTAAAATGACCATTTCCATGATGTGAGATGATGATTTGGCTCCTTTCTGGATAATAAAGAATTTATTTTTAAGTGCAAAATCAAGCTGATCTTATTCTTTTGGCTGCTGGGGTGGTAGTTACATGAACAGCCTTCCACCAGAGAGTCCAAAAGAGGAAATGGTCCTTCTGAACCTTCAGAGATGGGTTAAAAATGCTGCTGCTGCTGTGTGTGAGCAGAACTTCTTGCCTTGACTGGAGTTCAGTGTGTTCATGCTGACAACTTGGGCTTTTGGTAGAAAATTTAAATAAATCTGTCCCTAACCAGGGTGAACAAGGTCATGGGGAAATCTTTCCTTCAGATGAATTTTTTTTGCCTGTTCCATATTAATGTATTACTTCTTTTTAATACAGGGAAAATGCCAAATGTGTATTTCTAGGGCTCACTTCACATTTCAATGCTTTTACCTACAAGTAATGAGGATTTGGTGGACTCTGGATTTGGATTAGGTGCTGACTCTGCAGAGACTGATTTGAGGATGAGATTCAAGCTGAGAGTTTCAGGAGGGGCTGAAGTTCTCCAGCTGCTTTCAAAGGCTGTGACCTGTTAAATTCCTGCAAATGCTGAATTGTGGTCTTTGTGCCTCAGTTTCCCTTTTGGAAAATGGAGGTGATTCTTCTCTACATCACAGGGAGTAAAATACCAGAAAAAATTGGCAGTGGGGCCCCAGATATGTCCAGGCATCCTCTGAGCTCCTCTGTCCATCCTCTGCTGTGCCATGTTCCTACAACCTCAGCAGCTACAGGGAGGAAATAAAAACCAGAGCAGAGGCTTTATTAAATATGCTCAGATTTGTTTTCTTTTAAAGAACATAACCAAAGCTTTTCTGGCAAGTGTTGTCACAGTGAGCTTGCCCTGCACACTTATCAGGGCAGCTTTTAAGCTCAGCTTTTTCTGTAGTCTTGGCAGCAGCTGAGAGTTTCCTTTTCAGAACCATCCCAAATTCCAGTCTGGGCCCGTGGCCTCACTCCTGTCTCTGAAACAAAACTCCTCTGCTTGCAGGGACTGGCCCCAAATGAGGATATCCCAGGATAATGGGTCCTTTTAGGGCCCAGGGAGTGACTCTGTTCTTGGAGAGCTCCTGCAGCTCCAGCCCAGGTCTGTGGGCAGCAGGGATGGCTGGGTGGGGTGCAGGGGGGAATTAAAACTGTGGGGTCACACGGGGTGGTTTTGCTGGATCCCAAATCCCAGTCCTTAAGCAATGTTGCCCACATTCAGGGAAAGGAACTCCCTGACACTGCTGTAAGAAACGTTTCAATCTTGGAGCTCTGCAAGATTTTTTGTTTGGCCAAGTGAGATGTTTGTTTTAAGCTGGTTTGTAAATGAGGGGTGTGTTTGACTCTGTACACAGGGCTGCAGAAAGGACAGAAAAGCTGGAATAAAGAGGGCAAAGTCTACACAACTGTGTACAATGACCCTGTTATTAATCAAAGCCAAGGGTTTGGGTTCATTCCTTGCAGGAAGCTCTGGGAGTGTCATAATGGCCTCTGGTGAGGAGCTGGGTGGATGTTCTCACACACAAATGCTGTAACCAGGGTTAGAACTGGACTCCCTTGAGATATTTTGATTTTTTTTACACGTAAATACATCACAACATTGAAAAACTTCTTCCCCAAGCAGCCCTGGGTAGTTGTGGAAATAAGAAAACCAATCTCTCCCCACTCCACGTGGGTGTTCTGTTGGTAGTTCCAAAGAGTATTTGGTGCTTTAAAAATATTCCCCCTGCAGGTTCAATTTTAGTACCCAGTGGTGGTAAAAGTATCTTTATCCTCTGGTAAAATGCTTGTGGTTTTTAAATAACTGAATGCTAAATAAAATTGAGGCAAGACTGAGGCTTTGTAAGTGCACAGTGATTTGTAAAAATAGTGTTGGTATTTTGGGGTCAACTCATGATGATTTCCAAAGCTGAATTTTCTTTTCTAATCTGTTCAAACTCATTTTTTTCTGATGCAGCATTTTACAGCAGAAGGAACTTCTGCCATGTGGCTCTTTGTGAAACAGGTGCAATATAAATAAAGGGAAAATTTTGTTTTTTCAAGGCTTAAATTTCTGGGTCGTGCTGTGAGCTGTTAAAAATAATTCTGAAATCTCTTTGTGGTGATGTTCCAGGGCAGTGAATTTGTTAACCCTGAAGTGACAGGTGTTACAGTGTGCAGATATCCAAGGGGTACCCAGCTTTTTTTGTTGCTTTTTAAAATGTTAGACCTCCTATAACTTGATGGGAATGTGGATGAGTTTCCCAAAAACCCCAAACCAACCCCACACTCCTTCCTGTGTGGAATCCTGCCCTTCAGCAAATGAACTTTTCTGTGTTGTTTTCCTGTTCCTGTGTTGTTCTGTGAAGTTCTGGCTGTCACTTGGTCCCTGTGGATCCTGCTGGGATCCTTTATGGAACAACCACTCTGGGACTTCAGCTCCTGGGACTCCTTCCTGCCTTCAGCAGGAGTTCAGAGGATGTTTGGTGGATCCCTCTGTAGCAAATCCCCAGTGTCACTGTGCTGGGGACAGCAAGGAATGGCCAATGTCACTGTGCTGGGGACAGCAGGGAATGGCCAATGTCACTGTGCTGGGGACAGCAGAGAGACCCTGGTGTCACTGTGCTGGGGACAGCAGGGAATGGCCAATGTCACTGTGCTGGGGACAGCAGGGAATCCTCAGTGTCACTGTGCTGGGGACAGCAGTGAATGGCCAATGTCACTGTGCTGGGGACAGCAGGGAATGGCCAATGTCACTGTGCTGGGGACAGCAGGGAATCCCCAGTGTCACTGTGCTGGGGACAGCAGTGAATGGCCAATGTCACTGTGCTGGGGACAGCAGGGAATCCCCGGTGTCACTGTGCTGGGGACAGCAGGGAATGGCCAATGTCACTGTGCTGGGGACAGCAGGTCCCCGCTGTCACCGCGCCTGTTTCTGCCCTGCAGTTCCACCTTTACCCACGAGGCGGCAGCACCAAGCCCTCAGTGCCTTGCAGTTCCTCATCCTCACCGCCAGGCGGCAGCAGCGATTTAAAGCGAGCCAAAACCTCAGCCTTAAATTTGTTAAAAAAATAGAGAAACCTCCATTTCCTCCTTATAGAACCTATATACTTATATTTTCAAGACCTTTGTGTTTAATTATATATATATATATATAAAAATATACAGAAGTTATATTTGTATGTTCAAGAGCTATATGTATCTGTATTCAGAATTCCTTACCTTCTAAAATTCTGTGTAAATACAGTAGATGAAGAAGGGCATTTGGAAATAACCCTCAGTTATTATATGAATTTATATTATTTTTCAGTATGTGTATGAATAAGAAGTTTTAAAGGGAGGAATTGAAACAGGGTCAGGAAGCCAGAGGTGGATGGGAGAAATAAAGATGGACCATAGGGAGGAGAAGGAGGAATTGAAGTTTTTGACTGAGGGGCTCCACCACTGTGACATCACCCCAAACCTTTGAGCATGGCCCCAGGGGACACCTGGTCTCGCTCTCTCCTGTATCCTCCTTCCCCTCAGCCTCCCCAGAGTGCCTGGGGGATGTGGGGCACCTTCTGCCCCACCTGTGGCCCCCAGGGGTTTGTGGAGCTGCTGAGGGGGGAGAAGATGTGACTCTGACCCTGGGAGCATTCTGATGTTTGGCTTTTAGGGTTTTATGTTGAAGATCATAGGCTATCAACATCAGAGGGAGGTGAACAAGGTCAGCACAGACCCCTAGACTGAACTAGATCCTACTTTTCAGGCCTCCTTCCTTCTTCTTCCTCTTTTTCTCCTTACCCCCTTTCTCCCAGCTTTCCTTCTTCCTTTTCCTTTTTCTTCCTCCTCTTTCTACTCCCGTAATGACAGAAAACTAAAGCAGAAATGTAGAACGAGTATTTAAACTTAATGGCACAAAGGAAATTATTAAAGACAGGCAGAGTCTGTCCTCTCCACATCCACAATGTCACAGATCTATCATTTCTCTTTAAATCTCACAGTGCTAAAAGCAGATTGTCTCTTTAATGACCTTGAAACCTCTCACCAAAGACTCCAGAAACAAAAACAGTAGCCATAAACCAATTTTATTATTTTTGAAAAATGGAATGTTTCACTTACAGAAACTTAAAAGTGATGTTTGACCAACACCATGTCCATTACAAATAAAAAAAAGAAAAAAAAAACAGAAAAAAAAAAACCAAACCAAAAAACAAAAAAAAACAACCAACAAAACCAAAACCAACAAACCCAAACCAAACTGACACAGGATTTTGGCTACAGCGCAGCAGCAGTCTGGCATTTTTAGAATCACAAACTCAAGGTGAGCCTGGGTTAATGGAACTCAGGAGCTGGCATTATCAAACCCCGCGCGTGCCCTCAGTAGCGGCGGCTGAAGCGCGGCTCGCTCAGCCTGGCCGCTCTCTCGGGGCCTGCAAACACTGCTGGGATCCCACTGCCCTGCACAGCCTGGCCCTGGCTCCCGGCGAAGCCTCCACGCCTGCAAACGGCCACAGAGCTGGGTGAAATTCTCAAGGAATTACAAAAAAACAAATAAACAATTCTCGCGCACGTCGCAGAGAAATGCTGTTTTTCAAAATGAAGAAGCACAAAAAAGTAGTAACTATACATGGAGTACTTGGAAGCCCTAAGGTACAGACAAATATCCCAAGGCCCTGGACTTGTAGGACAATTAAAATACTATCACACTTTCTTTATACAGTATTTAATTGCCTTTCCTACACATCACTATACTGATAAAAACAGAAATCTACAACTCAACCTCAGCCAGCCAGAATTTGAGATTAAATTTCTATATAAGATGATAAATGCCTCAACTTTCATGAAAAATATGTTTGCAAACCAACAGCTGAACGCAGGGCTCCAATGCAAAGCCAGCACATTTCTTTACTTATCTACACAAGAACAGCCTCCAGACAAACATGAGAGAACTGAATGTCCCTGCAGAACACTGGGTGACAATGGGCTAGGTTAATCTTTTTGGATTGATCATTTTTAAGATCTCCAAGATAAAAGTCATAAAAGTTCTTAGGCCATGACTACCTCTCCTTGGTAATCCTGGTCCACACATATAAGGAAATAAACAAGTTTACACTCAAATTTTAAAATAATCTGCACATTGAAAGCAGTGTCCTCTGTCATGGTATCAATACCCAAAGAACATTTTGGCCAAGGAACACTCTGACAATTGCAGAGCAGCTCTGGAATGGTCATCAAAGATCAAATAGGTCAAAGTCCTTCATTTCCCACTATGTAAGGAGAAATATTACTAAAACCAGAGAGAATCAACATGGAGAGAAAAATACTGTTTCCATAATAATTATTTCAGCATGTGACAACTAGTATTACATAAAGTGAATATGAGTAATGTTTTGCTGTATTTCCCCCAGGTGTTGGATTCTTAGACCCTCTTGGTTTTGGGCACAGCCCAGGGAAGTTCTCTGGTGATGGGTTCTCCTTGAGCCAGGTCTTAGGAGCTCTCAGAGAGCTCATCACATCTGAGACAGCCCAACTATCAATGGCATCAAATTAGCAGGATGGTTTTTGAGGTAGTGTTGGAAATGGAAAAAGGTTTAATAAAAGACAAAATAACAAAGCTCTTACAGTGAAAACCCAAGCCAGGAGCAAGAGGTTCTTGCTCCTGCTAAAACACCACACAAAAGCCACTATTTCATTTGTTCTCTTCTTTTCTAATGAATTACCCAGGTGGGACCTCTTGGCCTCTGTCCAATCAGACAGCCCCAGGTTTGAGGTGAAGTCCAACAGATTTTGTGAGGTGACTTTGTACCAAATTGGGAGAGAAACTTCTGGGCTTTTTGCCTTTTTAAGCAAAGAATAATTCAGTCACTGTCAGCAGGGGTCACATTGCTATACTCTGAAAAGTGTTTAATTTGTTTGGTTTTTTCCCCCCTTGCCAATCCAGGCTGATATAGATCAAAGTATTATAAAAGCATTATAAGCATTCTGATAGAGGTTCTTACCCTGATGTCCCTCCTCGAGTCATCCCATGGCCTGGTCCTGACTGACCAGGCAAGCTTCTATCACCACCTAATCCAGAAAGAGAAAAAAAAAGGGGGGAAAAAAAAAAAAGAGAAAAATACAGGCTTTTGTGTTTTCCTAATAGAAATATCATCTTGTTCCCAGAATTTCATTTGATTTCTCAGTAATTTAACTACCACTAGAAGGTTCAGCAGCAGTAATTCACAGAAAAGAACCACAATCACACTGGTAAGCAGCAAGTGTACCTTGCCATCTCTCATGATCCCGTCCCATCACTCCTCCATCCACATTTCCCTGCCATGTACGATCTTGATGCCCCTCTAACTTTCGACCATGATCTCCCCAGTCACGTCCATCTCTTAAAAAAATAAAAGAACATCTTCTAGGTATGTCCCCTACCCTGAGCAGCACAGGGTAAAGCCAAACACCATACCCCATGCCAAAGTGTGTTAAATGGTTAATCAAGCTAGAGCTGTAGCCACCCAATCACTGCAATCAGAACTGGTCAAAGAGAAACAATGAGAGACACTAGCTGAACAGCATCCTTCACACAACAAAACTTGTCTTCTTTGATCCAGAGACATCATGGATATTGCAATGGACTGAAATACTTGGGCATGGATCAATTCATTGGCTGCCACTCCTCAGTCTGAAAATCATGCAGCTGGAATATGCCCAGCCTGATTAACTGGTTTAAAGAGAAACCACTACAATTCCAGGTGAGTCCAAGTTCTCTACCCCCACCACTGCAGAGACTTCTCACTCAATTTCCTTTAAAACCTGACCACTGGCCATCAGTGAGGCCTTACTGGGGCATCTGTAGAAACAGACTGAATCTCATCTGTAGAAATGAAAGTTATTTACAGGAGAAGCACAGTCAGGAGCTGAGCTAACTGAGCAGCTCTTTACTCACTACAGAGCTTCACTCTCCCGAGGCATGTGGGACCTACACGTGGCAATTCCCTGCTCCTGCAGATGCTCAAAGATCTGGAGAGAGGATTCACACTTGTCAAGCTGCTTCTGCTGTCACCCTTCAAGGTTCACTGAGGAAATGTGAAGAGCCCCCAGTCACCTCCCTGCTGTGCCAGGCACTAACCGGGTCTGTGGGGGGATCCCTCTTCCCTCACTCATCCTCCTGTCAGAGCCGTAGCCCCCCCAGCTGTCCCGGGAGTGCCGCTCAGGCCCCCCGTGCCGCTCGTCTGGGTAGTGCTGAAAGGCAAACAGGACACAGTCATGATAAAAAACAACACAAGTTTTCTTCTAGGATTGCAAAGTTTTGGCTTTTTGGATGTTGTTTTCTATGAGCTGTCAGAAAAAAACTGTAGCTGTTTCATTTTTTACAGGTTCTATTGTTGGCCATGGCTCACTCCAGGAATTTATTTTGTGCTGTTCACTGGTGGGAGAGGTCTTTTTTGTTTGGTAAAGTTTTTTAAGGTTTACATTCTTGGCTTCAGCTTTTGGATTTTACATAGAATATCTGCCTATTTCCTACCTCTCCTCAGAAATGAAAAGTTTTGATTCCCATTGTGGCATTGATTTTCATACCTGTCCTTTTACAGCCTTGGTTCATTATGGCACTAGATGTTTTATTTAGATAAATGTGAGAGAAGGCATCATTTGCCAGCTAAGTACAGCAGCTCTCTCTTAACACCTAAGATGGTCAATCAAAAAGCTTTTACTGCCACATACCAGCCTAAAAAAAATGCTCCCATCACTCAGAGGTTTCCCCTTGCCTGTATCTGAGGCTACCACCCCAACAAGCAGGTAACCTAATAATTTACTTTATGCTCATTAGCACACAAAATTAGTTCTACTTAAGTATCCCAGCTGAAATTATTGTGTTTGTGCTTTGACCTACTGTGTCCTTTCTGCTTTGAGGTCAGCTTGTTCTGGTTTTTACTAAAGCAGTAATTTGGTTGTAACGCACCTGCCCATCTCGATCTGGAATCCCCCTTGTACAGTCTCTCCTGGAACAAAAAAGAAAAGTTTCAGTTGAATCAACACAGTAATTATAATTCCAGTGTCTGCATGAAGTAACACATGAAAAGTTAATATTCATTAGGCTGTAAATTTGGATGCTGATGTTCAGTGGCAAGATAACTCAAAAGAGTTCTTGTTTCATAGCATAAAAAGAGATCAAAGTAACACCTATCACTGTAATATGGGTAAAAAGGCAGAACTGAGGATGGTCAGGTACCCAGTGACAGCAAGGGAGAATACTGAGTGAACCTACCAGTGTCAGAAATTAGCTACAAGCAAAAACAAACAGTACAGTTTTCACCAGAGATCCTTTGAGAGCAAAAAGAAGTCTAAATGGCACCACACAGAAACTATTTTTCCATTCTGTGGTGCTAAAAACCTGCATTAACCAGGCTGCAAAGATGAAAACAGGGAAAGTTTTAAAGCAAAAAGAAATGGCTAAATCTTAGGGGTTCATAAAGCAGACTTCCATACACCTTGAGAGAAGCTGTTGTATCTCCATCAGCATCATGGCAGACTACATTAGGACTTGGCTTAAAATCTTTATGCAGCCTCTATGTCCCTAACTCACGGAAACAAAGGATTGCAAGCATGTGTGAAATCAGGCATGAGAAATGCACAAGATTTCTTTTACTCTGCTGACACCATTCAAGCCACAACAAAACACCAAATTTCACTGAAGGCATAGGAAGAAGAAGAGGCAGTGCCCTGCCAACCTGTCCAAGCAGTGATCCTGGTAGCGGCCGCGGTCCCTGTGGTCGAAGTCGTGGAAGCGATCCTGGCGGCCGAAGTCCGAGTGGTACCGGTCCTCCAGCGCCAGCCGCTTGGCCTCGGGCCAGTACGGGTCATCCCGCCTGCACACGGGGTCACATCAGCACCAATCACAGAACCATCTCCCCTTTCCTGCTCTCTCATACCTCATTCAACCCAGTAATTAAAATTTTATGTGCAATAAACAGGAGTCACATTTCTGTTTCAGAGAAAATTTGGTTTAACAAAACCAGCTTAATTTCAGCATGTGGTGACATGAGAATGAGTGTATTTCCCCCTACCTATCTCCCCCTAATAGAGTTAACAGGGTAGTAGAGTTGTATGAAGTTAAGAGTTCATACACACAACTCTACTACTCAACTCTATTATTACTACTCCATTACTCTCTAACTATATTACTCAGAGTAGTAACAACTCTGGGATGTTAATACTCTTGGTCATCCCTCTTTGGGAGAGTAGACCAGAACAGTGCTTACAAGCATACAAAGCACGACATTTGCTCTTCAAATTGCTATTAGTGCTAGAAGCGGCACGTAAAGAGTCTTTCAGCTGTGAGCTCCCATGACTGCCTTAGCCAGAGTGCTCCCCATTCCCACAGGCTCCCAAAGGAGATGTGGCTGAGGTGTTTGGAGCCCCACTGCCCGGCTCCTCACCTGCTGTCAGGATCATAAGGCCTCCTCATGGCAGATCTCCGCTCCTGCTCGTAGCGCAGCTGCTCCTGCTGGCGTCGCAGCTCTTCCCTCTCCCTCTGGATTCTCTCCTGTTCTCGTCTCCTTTCCTGCTCTATGTGCATCCTTTCCCTCTCCAGCCTCTCCCTCTCCAAGCGCTCTCTGTCCAGGCGCTGCCTTTGGAATTCCAGCCTTTCCCGCTCCCTCTGCAGCCTCTGTCTCTCATCCCGCTCGTGAATGGCTGCCAGGCGCTGCTCCCGGTCTCGCCTCTCTCGCTCTCTAATTTAAAAGAGATACCTGGTTTTTAACTGAGACTCTTCAGTCCAGGCTTTACTGCTTCTTTGTTTTGGGTGGAGTTTTTTTTTTTAAGACTTTTCTATGTTGTCCCCCTTCTTCCCAATTAAGTAAAAGCTTAGGGGAAAATAAACTCCATACAAATGACAGAAGCAAAGGTGAGAATTCTGCATAAGTAACACAGTATCTATACTTAAATCAGGCCTGAAAAAGCTTTCAGAAAGCACAGCAAGTACTAAGACAAAAATCTGATGTACAGAAAGTATTTACAAGCTTTTGGGGAAAAATCAAGGAAATTCAAATCCAGTCAAGTGGAAGACAAAGCCTGAAAGCACCTACAGAAGTCTCATGAGAACATTGATTTCAGCAGTAAAAGCCTCCATCACTTGGCATTAACACCTGTTCTACCAGTAATTAGTATGAAATCAATCTGAGATATCACTGTTGAAGGGTCAGCACAGCACTGCTTTGAACAAAAACACGAAACAAGCGAGGGAGTAAAAAATGTCATTTAAAGTTTAGGGGGACTGGGAACTCACCGGCGCCTCTCCGTTTCCCTGATTTCTCTCTCCCTCTGCCTCTGCCGTTCCCGTTCCCGCTGCTCCTTGATTTTATCAAATGATAAAATATCCTGCTTTTCCTTGCTCTCTGATTTGCGGTCCTGGCTCTTTGTGCTCTGAGATGAATCAGAACAATGCATGAGCTGAACACGGTGCATTTCCAGCTACAACTCCTAGGCAAATACCTACACTATGTCAACCTGAACAAAACAGGCTGCTATACCTTCCCCAGAGGTAAACAACAGTGGAATTCCAGGGAAAAACACCCCCAAATTTGACCAGAACTTCCAAATATTACAAATAATTACTAGAGGAACACAACCTGACTTGCACTGATTTCAAACACACACACACCAATAACATTCCAAGCTCAGGGAAACACATCACCTTAACACCATTTTCATATTGCAACTTGACTTCTTCCACTAGGTCAGCAGTGAAAAAGTATAAAAAAGGTGAAACAGAAGCATTTCCCCTCTGCCACATTAATAAAACCCTGATGCTTTCCAGGAAGTGATAAGAGAATAACTGTATGAAAATGCAAGGCTAAAACCTCTTCATCTCTGAGCACATAAGTTTATTTGACACTTATTTTTACACAAAAGCTTCTCTGGAAGTTGGCCTTACCCTCTCTTTTGATGCAGAGGTTTTCACACTAATAACAGGCTCTCCTTTAGATTTATCCATTACCACTGTCCTTTCTGTTCCTCGGCTCGCTAGAAAACAAAACAGAGCCAAAAATAGATGGTACAAAAGACAGTCAACAATTCTTGCAAGATTCAAAACTGTGAAGATACTAAATAGTAAAAAAGTAATTTTAATGAGGTTTATAATAACTTATGGAACTTACTCATTATTTAAATAGCTTGCTAAGATTTGGTCAATATGAGGATGGGGGCAGTAAATTTATCACAAAATTACAACAGTATTTTTTGGCAGGGATGACAGCTAAAAGAACACAAATTTAATTCTCCTGTCCACAAAACATATCCTTCGCCACAGTTTAAGAAAAAAACCCAAAAAAAGGACACAAACCACACACAGTGTCAGGTCTAAACCCAGTGACAGCTCCATAAAAATTATGGAAACTCTGTTTTAAGTTATTAGACATTGAAGTCAAAATTTTCAAGGTGTTTTCTGATGTTTGTGTCAGTTTTACTAAGTAAGCTTCTTTTTATTGAATTATCAACCACATCTAATAATATACAAGTATCCTTGAAAACATTTCTGAAGGACAGCCAGCATCACCTGATTTGCTTGCCCTGGATCTATCAGAAGATCCAGCCTTTTGTTCATCCTTTTCTTTTCCTTCTTTTTCATCTTTTTCTGATTTCTTAGCATCATCTTTTTTGTCGATCTTCTCCTCCTTCTTAATACCAGCAGACCTACAAAAAGCAGGAAAGCAAAATGCCTCTTTCAAAAGCAACAAACCACTTGAAAAACCAATGTTGGAAGTATCACTCACTAACCACACAGTCAGTCTACCAGAAAGACAGACTAAACCCTAGAATATTTGTCAGGTAAAAGAAGAGTCCAAGACAAAGTCAGATCAGAAGACAAACAACTGGTAAAACTACTGGTTTACCCAGAAATAATTTGATTTAGTATCTCCTAATATAGCTAACAAGTTTTTATACTAACCCTAAAGAGCTTTGTATTTCTGAACAGAGGGTTAGTTAAGATGCCCTTACTACCATAAAACATCAACTTTCCAAGCATTATTCCTACTTCAAATAGAGGATGAAACATTAAATCAAGATTACAGTTACTGTTCAACTTGGTCACCTGGCTATATTTGAAATAAGTGGTCTTTAAATGTCAAAAAACACAGAACAACAATTTACTTCTCAGATTTGGACTCTGCAGAATGGTGCCTGTCTTTTTCCTTCCTTGTTTCACCTTCCTTTTTGTCAGAAGGCTTCTTTCCTGCTGGTTCATTTTTTGCCTAGAAATTCAGCCAGAAAGAATTACGTATCAGAGACAGATTAAAATTACATGCTTTTATTTTCATTACACTGCCATGAAATAGCTGCCACTTACCTTTTCCACAGAAATCATTTTACCATGCAGCTCTGTTCTGTGGAGGTGATTAATGCACTTGGTGGCCTCCTCAGATGTTGACATTGTCACAAAGCCATAGCAGCGAGCCCCAGGACTGCGAGCATTTGTCACCACTTTTGCACCAACCACCTTTGCGAAAAAACAAAATATTCTGTGTTTGCAGGTCTGTCACTAAATAAATTCTAACTTAATGACTATTTCTTAGACCAGTTTGGATGGGAAAAGACTTTTAAAAGCCATTTAGTTCAATCACTCCCCTGTCACAGGCAGGGACATCTTCAATAATGCAGCTCAGAAAATTCATCTTCAAGTTGCTGAGCAGGCCAGGAGCTTAAGGCAGATATATACAGATAAGGGAGAATGGGATTGTAAAAACCAAAATAAAATTGAATAAACAAAACTACTACCAGTTTCTTTCCTTACTGGAAATCTGTACCCACAGATGACAATCTGTGACAGGCAGTGGCACTTAGTGACATAAATATTTAATACTACATTCAGAAAAGTATTTGGCAGAAGGGGAGATGGTCACACAGAGAGTTCCCTTCCATAGCTTCTGCTCTTGTATCCTAGCAGGCACTACAAAACAAGTGGAAGCCTGCCCTCAAAGACTGATTTCTCCAGAGAATACTCCTTGAAATGGAATAGTTTTAAAAAGCATTAACAATAAATTCTAACTTAATAACCACTTCTTAGAACAGTCTGGATGGGAAAGGACACAGATCTACCAGTCTCTCCTGTCAAGAATTGCCTCATTCTCATAGGTATCTGCACAGATATTCTCTGCAAATTCCATATCTGCTCCCACTCCTCCATTTCAATCTTCTTTATTGAACTGTGCTCCTTTCAGATATGGAGTTTCCAACGAACACAAAGTTAAGAACTCAGCCTGCCCAGTTATTCATGATGGAAAATAAGAGTGAAATTTAAGGTCAGCATTTTAAACTGACAGAATGGTTTGTCAATTTACATATCCCCTACGTACCTTTCCATACTTGCTGAAAAGGTTCTTCAAATCTGTAGCTCTAGTAGAGGAGGAAAGTCCACTAACCCACAAATTTCTGCCAGAACCACTCCCCACACGGCCTGGGGTACAAAAAACATGAAAGATCATGTAAAACATAAGTGCAGCAGTGCAAAACTAAGAGCCCTAAACCCCCACATTTTTCCTTCATAAAACTCTTCCAATGCTATTTTAATTCTACCTCTTTCATTGATTCTTAAAATCAATTTGCAGGCAACACACTGCAGCCTACAAAAATGAACTTCTGAAATGCATAGTTAATGTGCATTTGAACAGCCTTAACGAGTTTGTAGCTACAGATTTTCTTCCTGTACTTCAATCACTTTTAGGAGAATTACAAAGTATCAAATATTAATTCACAAAAAAATACTTATTTAAAACAAACCCCAACGCTGTTTATTAATAGTGTTACAGAAGTTACAAGGAACTGATATTTTGAAGTTATATCTTGAAGGGATATGTTACAAACACATCGAGGGTTCACTGAATTAACAGTCCTCCTTTTTACTCCAGGTCCTTTGAACATAAAAAACCCAAAAAAACCCCCAAATGTGCACCTACCTTTCTCATCTTTTGTGACGGCCTTTGTATCTTTGTCTTCAACAGGGCTAAAGATAAAACACCACATTATTCAGGAGATCATATGCAAAAAGAACATTAATTCTAGACAGCACAACTATAATTGGATACCTACCAGTAAATTAGTTCCAAAATAAACACTATTATTGGCAATTTTCTAGAAGAGTGACAGGAAATAGGGATTTGTACCCCTAAACGGACAATTCTGTTTTGCAGATGACAGAAATAAGAATAATTTGGGGAAAACAACCTTTGAAGGTTGAGGAAGGAAAGAAATCAAACCCACTGCGTTTAAAAAAAATAAAAATATCTGCACATGGAGAAATAAAAGAGACCTTTAGGAATAGGCTACAATTTCATCAGTCTCGGAGGCCAATTGAAGGAAACAGCTTATTCGCATCACTTAAGGACCAACGATAAAAGATAGCATCTGGTCTAGAACGGAGAAAAAACAAACCTCTTTTTCTGATCACCGCCCTCACTGGCTGAGGACTCTTTAGTGGCAGGGGAAGATTCCTCAGAATTAGCTTTGTCTTCTGCTCTCTTGCCATCTTCTTTGCTATCTCTGGCTTCGGCGCCTGCGCCCTTCTCCGCTGTCTCCCCACTAGAGGCTTCCAGGCCTTGGGAGCGTTTGCTACTCTGATCGCTTAGGGTCTCTACCACTACACCTTCAGAGTCCGGGGCCTCTTCCTCGGGGCTCTGTTCACTTGTCTCCCCTTTCGCTACCACTAAACGCTTTGCTTCCTTCCTTGCCAAAGCTTGGGCCGATTTGCTGTCCAAAGCTAAAGCATCTTCCTCCAGCTGAGCGGCAGCGAGAGCGTCCTCTTCCTCAGCCAGCCTCTTGCCTGGCCCCGCGTTACTGGCTTCCTGCGCACGCGGCCGCTCCGCTTCGGGAGGTTCTTCGTTAAGTAGCTCAGATTTACAAGTTTCCCCCAAAATGTCGAGTATTTTCTCATTTTCTACGGATTTAACAGGAATAGAATGGCACAAGATTTAATCACCAGGGAAATACAGCAATCACAAATGTGGAACTGGCATGGCTGCCACACTAACACCAAGAGAACTGCTAAGCTACACAGAGATTGGAAAACCCTAGTGTACACAGTGTTACAGCTACCACGCTAACTGCTCTCTCACACCCTGACAAATCAGCCCTAGCACCTCAACAAGCCAAGAAAAATGCCCCCACAGATTTTACAAAAAACTTCGGGCTCAGCCTTCATATTCTTCAGCAAATCGTTCAGCTCTGTTTCTTCTCTAGTTAGCTTCCAGAGTCCGAGATGCTTAACTGAACGTATCAAGGCACTGAGAGTTCAATTTTCCAAATTTCTGTGAAGTTCTTTTAGCAGAGACAGTCCAACATGAGAACTGGGCATCTTCTGATGGTTTTGAATGTGTATGCAGTCCAGAAAGCGAGTGGGATCTGTAGCAAATTCCTGTGATGGCAGCATGTTCCTTCTTCTGAAGTCCAGTCAGTCTTTAATTTCTGCACCAGAGCTTTGCACTGCCTACACTCCTGTATTTATATTTATTCACAGAACCACTGTACAGTGTGATATCACAAGATCTGTTTTCAGAACCTTTACGTATTTAAGGCTCATTCCTTAACTTCACTCTGCAGTAACAGGTCTAGGGAACCATTTCATGGCATTAAACACATTTTCCAAGGGTGGTTATTCACAGATCTGGTGATATGACTGGGTTTCCAATCTCTATGACCCTGCATGACCTGGATTTTCCACCATAATAACGTACACTACAGTAATGCATTTAAAAAAAGAACCAAAAAAACCAAACAGGGACGCAAAAAGCCTAAATGAAGAATGAAACTCTTTAAATGACCAGGTTTTCCTTTTTTTCATTTAAAAAAAAAATCAAAGTAACCAAAGAAAAACAAACAGTACCTGGCTCCAAAGGTAACTCTTCAAGCTCCTGTAGTGAAAAAGATTTAGAAAAGGAGAAATATCACTATTTCATAAGCAAGATGCTATTCTGAATGACATCTCTTAACCACCCATTACAGGAGAGTATTTAGTGAAAGCATTATTATAATTTAGCCTATTTCAGCTTTGCAAACATTGAACTTCAAAAAGATTTCTTAGAAAAAGTTTTAAGATGAGTTTTTAACATCCTCAAAGCTTTATGAAATCTGTGAAACTTTAAAACCTCTCAAATTCAGCCACCTGTTGAAGACATGGTACACATTCACATTGATAAATAAATCAATAAATGTAAGTAGCACAGAGGAAAGCTTATCTTCATGTTACCCTTCTCTACCCTGTGTTTTCTGAAGTCACCTTTCTGAAAACAGGATCAACAGAAACACCAGCTTCACCTGGAGCTGGTGTACTTAACCTACCAGGAGTGATCTGGAAACAAGGCCAGCATTTCAGGAATAGACAGTTCCAGCTTTCTTCTCACCCTGGGATATGTACATTTTTAATGGAAGTTAAACACAATGGAAGACACTGAGCTGGTATTTACATCAGATAAAAGGAATCCAATCTACCACCAAACTCAGTATGATACATACACCATAAATATATATATGTATATACAACTATATATACAATCTAATAAAAAAATAAATCTTTGTCTCTATGAGTAAATCAAAAGTTCCCATTCTTTGCAGAGGAAGAATGCACCCACTCTACACACACTGTTTCACCATTCAGTATTATATACTGTATTTTATGCTTTTTTTGTTTGTAAAGAAAAACTGGCTACCATTTACCTTTATTATGGTTAAATCTGATGAAGCAGCATCTAAACTGTTCCCAACATCTTCAAACTCTACCTTTAAAAAATAAATAGGAGACATCTTGTTATCTACAAAGGAATATTGTGAGTGAAATCTGAATGAGAAACTGAAGATCTACACTGGCACTGACAGCTGTCACAGCAAACACATCCAGCACCCAAAGCAACCAATAATGCTAAAAACTGAGGGATAACCCCCAGGACTCTTCCTGATCCCCACTGACTGAATAAAATCTCTCATTATCTCTTAACTGTGATGGTCAGCTCACAAAAATCTTTTAAGTAAGGGAGTTCCAACAGCAAAATTTCTCGGATTTGTATCCCTGTCATTTACAGCAACTACACAGAGCCAAAAAACCTATAGGGCTGGATAATTATTTCCTTCACTGATGAAAGCAGATCATGGGAGCTGACCTCCTGGCCTCAAGACATTTGCTCACTCAAAAAACAAAACAAAACAAAACAAACAACCCTTTTCTGAGTATTTCCATTTGATTTGCGTAGGACAGGGATATGCCTGGGGACAGGGGACCAAGCTAATTTTGCAGCTTTAGAAAAGAACCACACAACTTCAGAACCTCACAGTCAATGTGGACACACAACAAAGAGCAATACTCTCCCACTGGATGAGCCAGAAATAATTTTTTTCAAATGCTTTTTTGTACATTTCAAGAGGTAAAACACTTGACTTTGAGGGAAAGGATTATTCTCTACCCCAGTGTCAACAGCCAGATGAACACAGCAAACCAACATAAAAATACTTTCAGCAATTGAATAACTGCAAGACCCAATCTTAGCAGAAAAATAACCTTGAATATAATTCCCTGAATGGTGCTGTTCAGTTGAAAATAAAGTAAGCTACACTACTTGTATGCCTCTCATGTTCTCTAAAATAAAAATGTTAAAATAGGAATAATATATGTATTATAATTAATAACCCAACCAAAAGTTCAAAGCATGAATAAAAACAAATGCTCTGTAAACTGCTATTAATTAATACAATCATGTGTACCAACAACATTTAAGCATTTTAAAAATAAAGACACATATTTCCACAAATATGTAAAAAGAAAAGCAACGATCATAAGAACCAGTACAGCTCCAAGTTTTCCCAAGTACTCTTTAGCCACCATTTTGCTATTTAATTCAGAAATAAATAAATTTAAAAAAGAAAACCCTGACCCCACACACATAAGAGATGCATACCATCACTATTGGTATTTCTCTTGATTCTTCTTTAATTTCTGAAAATTGTGGGGATGCCTCCAAGTTACCTACAGCATACTCTGCAGGCTGATCTGGAAATTCTTTCACTTCTGCATCAGCATTTTCTTTACTATCAGACAGTGAGTGAAGAATATTATGGGCACTGTAATCATCTCCATAATCTACTGCATTGCCATTATCTATTTCAGCTTCATCTAACACACTAATATCCATCATGTCAATATCCTGCAAGTTATCCAAACTTGCTTCAATATCGTCCTGTGAAAAGAAAAAAAGCACATGTCACAGTCAGGGTGACTCGAGAGCCGCCTGCCACCATCCCCTCACACCCAGCCCCTGTACCTGTCCATCTCCAGAATCCTCCTCCAGGCCATTGTCTTCCACTCCCTCTTCGTCTGCTCTACGTCCTAACAATATTATCATCATCATTAGAATAAAAACTAATTATAGTTGTACCCTTCAAGCTTTACTTTTTCACCAGAGTTGGTGTTCCCTTCAGGTTTTTCCCAGTTTGTGACCATCCCAGTAAGTGACAAACAGGCCACAGTCCAACACCTGGCAGGAGCTCAAGCCCTGTGACCTCCCCAGAACATTTGGCTCAGCTCAGATTGCAACAATTTATTACCTCAACCTTTCATTTATTTACAGACATTTATGAGAAGAAAAAAAAAACCCAACCAAAGAAAACACAGCACAAAATACTGAAAAAACCCCACTCTACCTGTGAGTTTCACTGCAGTGCTCTGCCCACCAGCTGGATGTGAATTATCCCAATTAATGGAATTACTGAAATTACTGAAAACACTACACCAGCCTCAGCACCAAGGAGCAACTCCTCAAACTCAGAGCTAAGAAGATGTTTGATCTTTTATGAATTTTATTTTCCTCAAAAACTACAAGTACACTACAACTGAGAAGTGAGAAGGATTTTAGAGCCAAGAGGAATATTTCATCTGGTTCCATCCTGACACTAAAAGTGCTGTAACAGATATCAGGTGTTTTTCTGAGACTTGGAAATTAATATCATTGAAAAGATCTTTCACCCAGAGTTGTGACATTTACCCTCTATGTGGTCAAAATTTCACATTTTAGCCTGCAAGCAATTACCCCATCGCTCCAAATCAGGGGTAATGGCAAAAATCAAACAAATTAGCTGGCAAAACAATCAAGTTTCATCTCACAAATTTACATTTTGTGTAAACCAAACCTAGTAATGAACATACTTTAACTAAACTAGTTATTTTGCTCAGCTCCAAAGCAAAGTTTAAACACTAAACACTTTTGCTTACAAAATAAGATCAAATTGTGCTCATTAACTGATTTTAGAAAACCAATAAATTTTCTGAAAATAGATTATGTAAGACTGTCTCACCCCTACAAAAACCAAGCATAAGACCTTGAAAACATATCTGACTTCAGAAACTGATTAAAAACTTGTCTCCTGGGAAGAAAATTGCAACTGCTACTAGCTATGAAGCCTTACACTACAGAGCTTATTTTGCATTTGCTAGAAACTCTGAATTTCTACACTAAAAAAGTATTAAAAACACTGACACTGCTTCAGTGTTACTTGGTAATTCTTAACACAAATTTTAGGGCACTCTGAGAACAAAACAACAGATGCTTCAATATTTCCTGCCTTACTAAACCACATTAAATTCTCTGATTCAAGGACTGCTAAGTTTAATATTTTCTCACCCATCCATAGAAACCTGAAAACAAATGTGGGGAAGAGGACCAGTAACAAAAAAAGATTACCAATGTTCCATTTCATGAGTGCACTTGTTTGAAAACTCAAGGATGAGAAGGTGGAAAGTCTCTTTAACTGCCCTGTACCTTTGCTGCTTCTTTTTGGAGTTTTCTTCATGATATTTTCTGAAACCACTGGAATTTCATCAGGATTCCCTCCTTCCTCCTCAATAGCCTAACAGGGGGAAAAGACAAAGGAATGAAAACAGACGTGAAAAAAATCATTTAAACATTTTTGAGTACATTTGTACATTTTGAGTTTAAGAGCTAGACACCAGAGGCTGAAAAATTCCAAACCATGAATCAGCAACTTGGATACACAAACAAAAAACCAACAGAGCAAAGCAACAAGCAAGGAGAAGGCAGAAATGTGTTGGTATAAGGTTTTGGGAAAACAGTCAGCAAAAAAATCAAATTCTACAGCATTTGGGATTGCACAGACACACGGGTTGTTGTGACAGAGTAAAAACCTCGGCTCTGGGACACAGCAAGCAGATCAGAGGAGGATTCTTCATGGTATTAACGCACCAAACGATGTGATGAGGATACAGCGAACGGGCTACCAGCTAAACTGCCAGAAAAACACCAGTACGCAACAGAAAGCCCGACAGACAGCGCACAGAACCGAAAATCCAGCAACTCAGAGAACAGCACAACACTGCGGTGCACGAAGCTGGAAATACTCGGCCCGAGAGCCACGGCAGACACCGAGCGCTGGGATCGGAGCGGGACTCGGTGACACTCCGCGACAGCAGCGGTCACAGGGCCAGCCCGGGCCGGCCCAGCCCCGCCGGGCCCCGAACGCCCGCACCGAGCCCGCCGGGCCCCGAACGCCCGCACCGAGCCCC
>WBNO01016617.1:170222-192475 GCA_013400575.1 Peucedramus taeniatus
CATCCCTTGGTGGGGCCGCGGCTTTTGGTTCGGAACCTGAAACCCGGCGGCTGAGCGAGCTGCGAGTCATCGACCTGCGGGCTGAGCTCAAGCGGCGTAACCTGGACAGCGGCGGCAACAAGAGCGTGCTCATGGAGCGGCTGAGGAAGGTGAGGCGAAGCGCGGCGGGGGCAGCGGGGGGGGAGCGGCGTGCGGCCATCCGGGTCCTTTGTCTGTGGCGCTCTCGGCGCCTGCGCGCTCGGGGCCCGGCCCGGGGCCCTGAGGGGAGCGGGGCAGCCCTGAGGGGAGCGGGGCTCCGCCGCTGCTGCTGCCGGGCACTCGCGGGGTGTTGCTGGGCACCGGCGCGTCCCCTCTGCTCCCGCCGCTGCAGAGCCGTTGCCGTTGCGCTGTCTCACGGCACCGCTCTGCTGTGGGTGCCCGTTCGCGCTCCATCGCTGCTCTGAGCGCCGCTCGGGTTGCTCTGGGTGGAATGTGGGATGGCCTCGGCCTTCCCGTCGCGGTCTGACCCCGGCGCCCGCGCGTCCTTCCCCGATTTGCTTTCCCGTTCTCCCGACGTACACACACGTGCCTCTTCCCCGTTCCTGTTCTCGTGCTTTGCCGGGCCGGTAAGCTTGGAAGGGAATACAGTGGGTCATCTGCTCCAGCAGGGTTTTGCCCTAGAACGCATAGTACAGGATTTTGTCCCGACAGTTCCTGAATATGTCCAGTGAGAGACACTCTACAACCTCCCTGGGCAATGTATTCCAGAGCGTGCTTACTTGCACTGTAAAGAATTTTATTCTCTTATTTAGGTGGAACTCTCTGTACCTCAGTTTCTGCTCTAATGCTTGGCACCACCACGCTTGACCCTGTTCCATCTCTCCGACCTCTCTGGAATGTATTCCCACAGACTTCCATGAGGCCAGAATAGCGTGGTCAGCCTTGGCCCTTTTATGGGATCTAACAGGCCTGCACGTTGAGAAAAAATTCATGCACCTGAGCTCCTGTAAGAGTCTCTCCCAGTTTTATACTGTCAGTGTGCTTATGTGCAGAGCAGGGAGCTTTGCTCCCCAGCTGTAGCTTGATTTGCCTGTGGGCATGTGTTGCACCTTATTATTTAGTATTGCTGACAGGTGATAAGCTTGCCTGGCTGTATGACTTGAGCTAGGGAGAGACACCAATGTTTCTGAAAAATCCTTAAAAATGCAGTTGTGGTTAAACCCTAGCAGGCAGCCAAGCACCACGTAACTGTGTTATCAGCACTGTTCTCAGCACAAACTCCAACCACAGCCCCCTGTCAGCTGCTGTGAAGAGAAATAACTTCCCCATCCAAAGCCAGTACAAATGCACACCAGCAAATAATACAGTGGATGTCATCCTGCTGTCTCCAACAGGCCATTGAGGAGGAAGGAGGAGATCCTGACGAAATTCCTGTTGCCTCAGAGCTGACCACAAAGAGAATGCCAAAAAGAACTAGCAAAGGTAGTGTCTGGACACTTGCAGTTCCACTGTTTGCATGGTGCTAGAACCTGGCATACAAACTCGTTTTCTCCTGTTGAATAAGTTTAATTTTTTTTTTAAAGTTGCTTTTTACCTTGTGGAAAATGGTAACACTCTGTTGCATTAATGAGCAATAATAACTTTAAACCTGACTGTGTTCTATTAGCATGTTTTGAAACTTGAAAGTGAAACTGTAAATTGCAGGTGTTTCTGTATTTGTGACCATGAGTAGAATTGTGTCAGGTACAGAGCAAGCAGCTGCAGCATAAGCTCCATGGAAAGCCTCTATAATTATATTCCAGTTATACAGAAATTATAACTATATTTAACTGTATGTTGCTTAAAAATACTAAATGTTGTACATGCCATTTTTCATGTGGCTTACTTGAGTTGCTGATAGCTAATTCTTAAAAATACTTTCTGATGAAAAACAAACTATTAAGCTGCTTCCTTTAAGACAGAGTGGCTAAAAATAGAAAAAGAGCCATTGCCTTTGAATAGCAGTATGAGTTTGGGGGTGACAGATGTGCACAAATGTGATTTGTATGCCCAAGGTCTTGAAAGTGAGCACTTAATTCTTAAATCCGTTTAATTAAGGGAGGTGTTTTCATAACAACCTTAAGGTGGTGCTTTTAAATGGATTACCCAGAGGCTGTAGTGTCTTTTTAGGTATTGAAGTGTTGTGGAATGAGACTGTAGCATAAAAAAAATACTGTGCTGCTGGTAGTTCATGCTCCTGCTGATTGCTTTTATGGAGTGGCAGGGTGACCTCAGTTACATTCGTACAGGCCCAGACTTCTGGATCAGCCTCTTAAGGATAACTCATTGTAACAGATAACTCACCAAAGCTTAAACATATTATAAAATGTAGTGCTGCATCTCACTGTTAGTATCACTAAAAACTGTGATACTGTTTTTAGGAAGAAAGCTAGAAGAAGAAGGTGTGGAAGACAATGGTCTAGAAGAAAACTCTAGAGATGGGCAGGTAAGTGAAGTCATGATTGCAGTTACTAAGAATGTGCATAGTGTAACCTGCAATAAATACACATTTACCCTTTTTGTCTCTGTAGGAGGATATTGAAGCAAATCTGGATACGTTGCAGGATATTGACATGATGGATATTAGTGTGTTAGATGAAGCTGAAATAGATAACAGCAGTGCTGTAGACTGTGGAGAAGATTACAGTCCTGACAATATTCTCGATTCTCTGTCTGATAATAAAGATAATGTCGAAGCAGAAATGAAAGAACTTCCTGATCAGCTAACAGAAAATGAGGTGAGTGAGTAGAGGTCTTTGTAATTTTTCAGAAGATGTTTAATGGGGATATGGGCACATGAACAAGGTATTTCAGTCCAGTAGAACATAGGACATGAATGTGATCTGGATTCTATTCCCCCTTCACAGCTCTTATGTTCTACTCTTATAAATGGTAAACATTCTTGAGGCTTGAAATGTTCTCATTAGACAAGTCACCATCTTCCTTACCTTGCAGTATCCTCTTTGCTTGCTGTGAAAGGAGCCTGGAATTGAAAATGCTGTATTAGTTTTTGTATTCCCTCTTCCTGTTTCTATGCTATATGTGTTTAAGTGTATACATGCATACACCCAGCCATCCAGGTATTTATATATATAGGGAGAGAGAAAAATAAATTTGCAACTCAGGTAATTTGGATATCTTTTCTGCAGAAATAATGCTCTGGTTTAAGGAAGTTGTGTTGTTCTGTTTTCTCAGAGAGATTGATAAAAGAACTTCCTGTGTTGCCCTGTTCTGACATTGCCAGGCTTTTGACTTGGTTTTGAGAGCAGCTTGCAAAGTCATCTGCAGGTAGCACAGGGTTATCCATGTGTCACCTTCACTCCCCAAATATTATCTTTCTTGGTTCCTTGTGGGTTTGTTTTTTTAATTTATTTTAGGCTGTTCACTCACCAAACAGAACATATTCTCCTTCTTTGCCATCTGCATATCTACTTTAACTACTTGAATTTTACCTTCTGTCACCTGAAAAGGGAGATTTTCTCAAAGCCTTTGTGTTTGATTGGTCTGTCAGTGCCACAGGAAAGCCAAAGCCCTTGGGCCCACAGTGTCAGCCTCCTGTTCTGGGTACCCTTCACTGGGAAGTCCCCTGGATCAGAGAGGGGTTCCAGTGCCCTGGGGAGGGTCACACAATCAGAGACCCCTGTCCCAGCTCTCCTCAGCTGATTGTGTTACTCACTGCAGGCACTGGTGCCCTTGTAGGACTCACACTGAAGTTATGGAATAACAACATTAATGTAATAGAAAATTACAACAGGTTAAGGTTCCAGGATTGCTGGTGGTAGCATCTGTGTGCAGAAAAACCCCATCATATTAACCAGCTTTAATTCCTAACAGAAACTGGCTGGAGTTCGTAATTCATGACACTTACAGTACAATTCTTACCCACTGGATATCCCTAAAGGGGAAAAGATAGGTTCAGACTGTTGCAGTGGAGCCTTCCATAACTTCTTCTCACTTTTAACTTATTTTTATAGTATTTTTACATTTAGATGGAGCTTGTGTGACTCTGGTTTTACATCCTGTTCAGTGGGGATGGTCATGCCTTGGAGGTGGGTGACATCAGTGTGGCATCTGAGGTGACCCTTGGTACAGAGCTGTGCATTCTGCTGGGTCAGCAACAAGAAATCCTCTTTCTTTTCCTTTGGCTGACAGCTGCTCTGTGGCTTACCAGCTACAATTTACCACTGAGTCCCCCCTCTTGCAGGGATTTCAACAGCCTGGCTGTGGTGTCTGCACCCCAACAGACCAAACAAACACAAAGACTTGGAGAGAATCTTCCCCTCTCACGGGACTGAACACAGAGTCATTGCAACAGCATCCCCTTCACCTGAAAGGCAATTCTGTGGTGTTCTGTAAATTAATTTCATGTAATGAATGAGTTTTGGTTGCATCTTACCCTCAGCTCTTTAAAGAAGAAACATTTTTGGGATATGTTTTCAGTTTGGAAGAGTGTAAACCTAAGTCAGCTTCATTTCTAACTTGTTTTTCCATTTAGAAACTAAAGTTAAAAAGTGGGAAAGTGAAAAAACATATTCAATAACCACAGAAATGTGAAATAAGACTATAAGAATAACTTTGAAATAGACAATGTCCTGTTGAAATTAAAATGAAAAGTAATTGGAGAAAGATATTTAAATATCAGGTATGTTTATACATTGCTCCTCATTTCTTCGGTCACACTCTGAAGTAGCAATTAAGATCTGTCAAAAACTTTAAAATTCTTCTGGTTTTTTTGAAAGGGAAAATTAAGTACAGGTGTATTCTCCTTAAGCTACTTTTGGTAAGCAATGCTTTCATTCCTTTCTTACTCTTTTAGGAAGATTATGATGAAATTGAGAACAATTTAGAAGCCTCCTCTTCTGATTTAATTGAAATTAAGGTAAACTGAAAATATAGCTGTATGTTGTGGTGTTAATATTTAGTCAGTTCTCATACTGCAAAAGAGAAAATATGACCATAACTTGAAATTGTAACAGAATCCAAGACCTTGCTCAGCACAGTGTGTGAATTGAGGGTGCCCTGTGGTTTTTTCCCTACATTTTAGTCAGCTCTAAAGATTTCCTTCACTTTACGGCAGATGAAAAGGGTCTTGTACTGCTGATTTCTTCTCTATCCCATGACTGTATGAAGTAGTAGCTGGGTTTGTTTTTAACTCTGTAGTTGGTGTGGTGGTACCCAAAAATATTTTATTGGTCTCTTTAGAATTCAGTTACTTGGAAGAATGCAGTTATGGCTGATGTTTTGATTTAGCTTTAATGTGCCAGAAAAGGTACTTATATGAAATACTCCTTTCCAGTGGATGGTGAAAAAAAGAGCTAAATGTAGTAGATGAGTTTGTTTAGTTTTCAGTTTTTGGATTGAGTAGGGAGTTGTTATTCTGTATTTGTTAGAAAATACATTTTATAAAATCCTCGTTCTGTGGTCTTTTTTTCCTAAACAGAACATGGAGAAGCTACCCCTGGAGCCAGGTACTGTTAAAGAAAAACATATTCCTGTCTTTTCAACTAATACTTTTTAAACCATTAACTATTAAAAAACCCAAGCAAACAAACATAATTTGCATTATTTTTATAATGGACAATCCAGATCATGCAGGGTCATAGAGATTGGAAACCCAATCATATCCCCAGATCTGTGAAGTGATGCTTGAAATACTTCCAGTGAAATGAAATGGTTTAAAAACCTGTTAAACTACATAAGTGGATTTAGAGAAGTTTAATCACAGTTTTAAAAGCTAAATATTCTACTTGTAAACAGATCTTGTGATATTGCACACACCTTAACTCTGTTACTAAGTAGAGAGCAGTGAAAGCAGTAAAAAGATATTGTAGGGCATTAAAAAGTAAAGATTAGTTACTGGATACAGAAGAAAGAAGAGAGTTTCTTCATGGAAATTTCATACAGATACTTTTCCCTTTCTGGACTGCAAACACACTCATGCACCATCAGAAGATACCCAGTTCTCATGTTGGACTGTCTCTGCTAAAAGAATTTCACAGAAATTTAAAAATTGAACTCTCAGTGCCTTGATACGTTCAGTTAAGCATCTCGGACTCTGGAAGCTAACTAGAGAAGAAACAGAGCTGAACGATTTGCTGAAGAATATGAAGGCTGAGCCCGAAGTTTTTTGTAAAATCTGTGGGGGCATTTTTCTTGGCTGTTGAGGTGCTAGGGCTGATTTGTCAGGGTGTGAGAGAGCAGTTAGCGTGGTAGCTGTAACACTGTGTACACTAGGGTTTTCCAATCTCTGTGTAGCTTAGCAGTTCTCTTGGTGTTAGTGTGGCAGCCATGCCAGTTCCACATTTGTGATTGCTGTATTTCCCTGGTGATTAAATCTTGTGCCATTCTATTCCTGTTAAATCCGTAGAAAATGAGAAAATACTCGACATTTTGGGGGAAACTTGTAAATCTGAGCTACTTAACGAAGAACCTCCCGAAGCGGAGCGGCCGCGTGCGCAGGAAGCCAGTAACGCGGGGCCAGGCAAGAGGCTGGCTGAGGAAGAGGACGCTCTCGCTGCCGCTCAGCTGGAGGAAGATGCTTTAGCTTTGGACAGCAAATCGGCCCAAGCTTTGGCAAGGAAGGAAGCAAAGCGTTTAGTGGTAGCGAAAGGGGAGACAAGTGAACAGAGCCCCGAGGAAGAGGCCCCGGACTCTGAAGGTGTAGTGGTAGAGACCCTAAGCGATCAGAGTAGCAAACGCTCCCAAGGCCTGGAAGCCTCTAGTGGGGAGACAGCGGAGAAAGGCGCAGGCGCCGAAGCCAGAGATAGCAAAGAAGATGGCAAGAGAGCAGAAGACAAAGCTAATTCTGAGGAATCTTCCCCTGCCACTAAAGAGTCCTCAGCCAGTGAGGGCGGTGATCAGAAAAAGAGGTTTGTTTTTTCTCCGTTCTAGACCAGATGCTATCTTTTATCGTTGGTCCTTAAGTGATGCGAATAAGCTGTTTCCTTCAATTGGCCTCCGAGACTGATGAAATTGTAGCCTATTCCTAAAGGTCTCTTTTATTTCTCCATGTGCAGATATTTTTATTTTTTTTAAACGCAGTGGGTTTGATTTCTTTCCTTCATCAACCTTCAAAGGTTGTTTTCCCAAATTACTCTTATTTGTAATCATCTTCTTAATGTAAGTCTGTTTAAGAATCTGACTTCGTTATTTCTTGTCAGATTTCTTAAATCCAGTATTCAAAGGTGTGTTTTCGTTTGCAACATATTTTCTGGTAGGTATTTAATTTTAGCTTTTTTCATAGTTTATATTTAGTCACTTTTCTTTCTGACTTGAATAATGTGGTGTTTTGTCTTTAGCCCTGTTGAGGAGGACAGAGATACAAAGATAATCTCAAAAGATGAGAAAGGTATGTTTGTTTTCAGATATAAAACTTCAATGATTGCTTGGATAGCTGTTTGTCTTGGATGGCTTATTTCAGTAGAAATTGATTGCAATCTCTGTAGTTCTTAAATAGTATGAATTCACCTCTTTCTGCATTTTCTTAGTAATGTCAAAATAAGTATTTTCCTTTTATGCATTTTTTCAGGATATGTGCATTGCACTGTTGTGTTTGTGTGTTGATTTTTAAAGGTTGATGTTAATACCTGGCGATTATGGGGTTTTTTTGGCACTGGAGATGCCCACTAACAGCTGTTAGGAACCTTTTGCAATTGTGTTTGCTTTACTGTACACTTGGAATTCTCCTTCCCATCTTCTGTTTTGCTGAAGTAATTTGAGATCCAGTATTCCCATATTTAAATGCCACAAGTATTACAGCTTAATGTTGTCTTGAAATTATACTGATTTTATTAAATTTTTGTCCACATAGATCCTATCTTTCGGGCAAATATGCATCATAAACAAGAAGAAAATATTTTGATCAGTGTCAGGTGCCTTCATGCTTCTTACTTTTAATACACCAGGCAGCTGAGTCTTTGCAGCTCACCCCACCTCTCTGTTCTCTTACATGCTGCTGGGAGATACTTCAAGCACTTAAAAGTATGGAAGTTCCAGCAATTCCTGTAAAAATCAGGAAACTCATTATGAGGTCTGACTGCCAACTGAACTGGAGGAATTGAATTGGTTTTATTTGGGTTTTACAACCCAGACTCACCGCCCTGTCAGCTGCTTTTTCCAAGATTCTGGGTTATACCTGTTTATACAAGCTGCTGGACTTCCCTTGTTAGGGTCAATTTATCTCTTGCTTCCAGTCTGTAATCTTGAGCTCTCTTATTTCAGAATATTTCAAGGAGTTTTCTGTGCATGCTGTCCTTTACCTAAGGACTTGAGTGTATTATTTTTGTGGACTGAAAAAACTCTTCCTTGAGCTTGCTTTCAGAGCAGCCTTCAGGAACTTGGGTGTCTGAAACCACCTTGCTCCTGCATCCCTCTCTCCAATGGATGTGCTGTGTTCCATAACATTTGTTTAATTCATATTCTGGCTTAGTGAACAGCAGTGGTGAGAGGGAGCTGCTTGACTGTGTAACATTCTCTGCATGCAGAGCAAAGTGACTGAGCCAGAAGGAACCTAAAATATCCAAGTCAGGTCTGACTCATACATTGCTATTTGCCCACCTGTATGAAAGGATTTTATTTAGGATGAAGAGTTTTCCATATTCCATGCAATAAGTGCTTCATGCAAACACTGAACCTTGGAGTTCAGTTCACTCTTTAATCACTTGATGTTGGGTGTTCAGACTTGGCAAGTTCATTAGTATTTATTAAATCACCTTTGTAGCTGAGATGCAGAATTGGCCAGGTGTTCTGTAATTCTTGCATGGTTAAAGTAGGCCAGGTCTGCCTGCTTTAGGAGGCAGGCTCTGAGTGCCAATTGTGGATCTGTGTGGGCAGAAACAGAGAAATTTCCTTGACTTCTTGGTGGTGAATGGCTTTCCTTGAGAGGAATTCTGCATCAGCATTCCCTTGGATTTAATATAAAAAGGCAAGACATGAGCACATATGGGGTGCAGACACAGTTCCCACAACTCTTCTGTCTCCTCTAAGTTACTGGGATCTATCTTGGCACATTTTGAAGGGCCTCAGTTAATTCAGAGGTGCCCTAATCCAGTTGCTTTCTTGAAGAGTGATATAAAATACTTCTGTATCAAAACTTGTAGTTCCACCCAAATTGTTGGACTTGTAATGCTCCTTACCTTCAGCAAAGCAAATCATGGGAGGAAAATATGACACAATGCATTTCACTTGCTCTGTGATTTTAAAAAATCAAAAATTTGTGGTCCTGCTCTAATTCACGTAATGATTCAAGTAATTAATCCAAATAATTAGGATTTGGGGTATGTTTTGGTTTTGTCTGTTTGTTTTCCCAACTAGGTCGCAGTGCTAGCAGTTCTGGTAGAAACTTTTGGGTGAGTGGATTGGCTTCCACCACCAGAGCTACAGATCTGAAGAATCTGTTTAGCAAATATGGGAAGGTAAGGGTTTATTTTTGTTAGTTTGTTTTTGTTTTGGTGTTTGGTTTCCTTGCACAAGTTTGTTTGAAATTGTTAATAAGACTTTATTTAAACTCTCATCACTGGAAGTACCCATGAAAGGAATCCAGTTACCAAAAGTATTGTGGGATATCAAGGAAAAGTACACACTGAATAACTGGAGATTTTTTTTATTCTGCTGCTCAGAATATATAAAAATAAATAAAAAATTCCATTTGTGGTCCTTTATTTGAAATAGTCAGTAACTGTATATACACACTTCTGTGCTGCAGTATTGTATCTTCACCTGCTAAAAATTCACAGTCAACTGTGAATGTAATGCTTATTAAAAATTTCCTTAGTAAAATATGCAGTAAATATTGAGACAGAATTACTGGGAAATATCCTGGGAATTTCCTTAGTAACTTAAATTTTAATTTATCAAGAGTTGGCAGTTCCTTTGAAAAACACTTGTTTGGGTAGTTTGGGATATGGGGAGGTGTTTGGTTTTGCAGGCAGGGGAGGTCCTGTAGTTGCTGTTAAAGACAGACAAAATGTCAAATCTCCCTGTCAGCTGCAAAACTGAAAGAGTTCAATAAAAGGCTGGTATCAGAGGCATCAGTAAGGATTTTTGTCAGACCTCTGAAGCCTATTTACAGATTACAATCAGCTGGTAGTAGTAAAAGCAAATGTTATGTGCTGACAATCAGCCATTGGATGTTTACTGATGAAAATACTCTGAAACTTAAATATTAAATATGACTTTACAAATAGGTACAAAAATTGATTGATTGTAGCACAGCTTGGAGTTTGAAAATCATGGGAGTGGTAAAACCTTTTTAATGCTCCTTGTAATGCAATAGTTACATTGATTTGCTTAGAATTCCATCTGGTAACCTAAAATGTAGATCATGGAGGTGTGCCACAAAACTTTAAATGTAATTAAAAACTAAACAACAGCCAACCTAGCATTTGGCTCTGGATAGATGTCATGGTACCATTGAGTCATTTAAAAAAATGTATTGTTATTTTCTTCAGGGTATTAACAGAGGCAGAGCTTCCTGGAAGTAGATGTACTTGTGCAATAAAGCAAATGCTCAGAAGTAGGTTCTTTATTCAGCTGTACTTTAAAACATCTCTCCTCAAATATGATGGATTTCTGTATTAGAAAGTGAGCTGTACTGAATATCTGAGCATATATAAACACCATTTGTGTAATTTTCAAGCTGTAGTTTTTGGGGAAACTTCCTGTTTCTTAAAGATTGCAGATAACATTGTTGATCTGCCTCAGCACTAACATTTTTTGGAGGGAAGGTGGCACTTAGCAGTTGAGCATTAATGTAGAAATATGTGTTAAAATGTGTATTGGTTTTTACTATTTTATACTAAAGCAAACTGATGTTATTGATGTAAAGCTAGATGCCTTTTAAAAAAAATTATTGTCACCCTGGAGTTCTTTCTCTGGAAAATAATTCAATCTTTAGCTTCCACCTCTTGGTTCAGCTTTTGTAGCGTTCCACTGGTAACAGAAGCATGGTTGGTTTCAAGCAATGCTCCTTTTGTATTTGTTAATCTCTCAAAACCAGAACTTTCCTGCCTGGTAGTGACCAGGAATTAAAAAGAGTAGAAGTGGAGCTTGTAGTTGGTGCTGTTTAACCTTGTCACAGGGAGAGTAATTCCAGTTTTTTTTGGGAAGGTGGTGGGGGCCAAGGTGGTGACCAACGCTCGCAGTCCCGGCGCTCGCTGCTACGGCTTTGTCACCATGTCCACAGCCGAGGAGGCCACCAAGTGCATCACCCACCTGCACAAGACAGAGCTGCATGGCAAGATCATTTCTGTGGAAAAAGTGAGTACTGGGCCTCAGAGATGCTGAGTTCCCAGCAGATTGTGCAAATAATCAAGGCCACATTCTCAGCTGATGATGTGCAAAATAAATTTCAGGCAAAAAATGAACCCGCTGGGAAGAAGACAAGTGAAAAAAAAGAGAGTGAAGCAAAGAGAGAAACAGTCAGTGAGAGGTACTGTGTTAAAAATTCTCCTACCAAAGGTGTTTTGCTGTGCTTCAGTCTGTGTTGATGTCAGGGAAAAGTAAAATTGCAGTAAGAATTTCTGTGGCAAACATTCAAAAAAAGGAATACATGGATTTTTTCAGCTTTTACTACAGGATAGACTTCACTTGATGTCCAGTGCCTAAATTAAAAGGTTTCTATTGCGTGCCTTAAAGTAGGCATTAGAAAGTTGCATTTTCAAGCACATCTTTTAATTTAACCATATTTGAGGTTTAGTAATGATTGTGGGGCTTTCATCTCTTAAATCTGTAGGAAAGACCATGTGAGAATTTTGATCTGTGTGTCACTGTTTCCTCATTACCTCATGTCTCATTGGAATAGGATTTCCTCCAGTTAAATTAATTAAATTTAATTTATTTTAAACAGTTAAAAGAGAACTTTGCCTTCTTGAATTATCTTCTTGAGGCATAACTTCTATTAAATGCTACTTGCTGAGAATTTTTTTATTATTTCACTCAGTTGCCTGACAAAAATGGCTCATTGTCATGTTGTGTAAGAAATTCTGTGGGCATTAAGCACATGGTGGTGTGAATTTGTCTTCATGCTTCCAGTTGAGATCCTGAATCCTGGCCAAGTTTGTTACTACTGCACAGGATTGTCTGAATATCTTGTTTTATGGTACAGGAAGCTGTGGAAAGAAATGTTTGGAAACCTAATTATGATTGTTATCACATCAGAGTTCTACTATGTTGCTAGCATTTCTCTTGAATTTCTTTTTCTCTTAGTCTGTATTCATCTAATCTGTATCAATCTCTATCCGCAGACCCAGTGGTGCTAAAAGGGATGAGAAATCTGACCAAAAAGATGATCCTAAAAAGACAGAAGATAAAGATGAAAAAGAAAAAAAAGATAAAGATGACCAGAAGTCCAGTTCATCAGATCAGCCTAAAACTATTAAATCGGGTAATTTGGCTGTTGGTTTTTTATACAGATATGTTGACGTAGGGATATTTAATTGTAGGTAGTTCTTACCAAAGATATGTTCTAGGATTGTTTCACATTCGTAGTTTGAAATCCAAAATGAGTAAGGGAAAGGGGAGATGTTTGACGTTGTGCAATCCTTAAAAGAACTAGGTGGAGTGAAATAATTATTTTGAAGAGAAGGCATTGGTTAAATGCCCATTTTCACATTTTAGAGAACATGGTGTAGCAATGAGTGGTGTAGGTCATGTGGTTTGATTGTTTCTTTCCACTTCTGATTCATTTAGGAAGTAAAGGAACAGAGCGAACAGTAGTCATGGATAAATCCAAAGGAGAACCTGTTATTAGTGTGAAAACATCCACTACATCAAAGGACAGAGTAAGTGATGCTTCTGCATAGGAAACATTTTCCTTAGAAACGTTTCCTGAATCCTGCCAGGCTCTGTATAACCCACACTTGCCTTGCCAGTTTGTCCAATTAGAGTTTCTATAACATGGTTTTAATTAGCAAAATACCTCTCATTTGGCTGATACAGCACTCAAATCCTGCCAAACAAATGGGGCAAGGTATCACTGTATTAATATATGGTGTCTGTAATGGTAAAAAAGAACAGCTTTTGGACAAAGCAGGGACCAAGCTTTGAGATGAGCTGTACAAATGGAAACAGAGCTCAGAGTATTGTTTGTGATGGTTGTCCTTTAATAAATTGAAGTTTCTCTTTTAAATACAGAGCGTTAAGAGCCAGGACCGCAAATCAGAGAGCAGAGAGAGACAAGGGATTGTCCCCTTTGACAAAATCAAAGCACAGAGAAAAATGAGGGAGGCAGAGCAGCGCCGGTAAGAGCAGCACTGACATTGTTTGGGGCTTTTTCCCAAAAATAGATGCAGTTTTCATTTTTAACCAAATAAGACAGAGAGAGAAAAAAGCCTTCAATTTTTTTCCCTACTTGTAACTTTGTTATATTTTTATGGGTATCTACTGAACTTAATTTAGGTATTTAATTCTTTTTGATGAGGCTTTTTCTTTGTTTTCATGTGTTTAATAGGTTTAATAATGTTTAAAGGGGATAATTGCTGTCCTTCAAATTCCTTGCTAGAACTGTGACCTGAATTCCATGTTCTCCACACGTTACAAAACTTCTATTTCTCACCTAAAAGTAGTTTGAACAGTAGATTGAAAAGTAGATTGAACAGGAGGAAAATGTTTTTGTTATTTTTATTGAGGAGGGAAAAGTTTTTCCCTCCTAGTTAAATTCCTGAGCTTTAGTGGAGTCATTATCCGTCATACCATCCTACCTTTCTTCACAGAAATAAAATATTCTTCACAGATACTTTATTTCAATATAAGAAATGAACTGTGGGCATTTGGATCCAGATACTCCTGACCATATAGAAGTATTTGTGGGCATTTGGATTCAGAATCTCCTGACCATATAGAAGTATTTGCCCCTGGGGATAGTTTTTTTGGGAGTAATTTGATCAGTCTCTAAATAAATTTGTCTTCCCTCCACATGTGTTAATTTCAAGGGGATGATGCAAGTTTGCAGCCACTGTGGTTTTAATTTTTAACACTCTTTTGACTTCCTTTCTTTGTTAAAGCATTACACGTATCCCTTCTGTCTCTGCTCAAACAGCACCCGCGAGCGCCGGGAGCGGCAGCAGCACCTCCAGACCATCCGCGAGCGGGAGGAGAGGGAGAGGCTGGAGATTGCTCGGGAGAGACTGGAAATTGAAAGGCAGCGCCTGGAACGGGAACGGATGGAGAGGGAGAGGCTGGAGAGGGAACGGATGCACATCGAGCACGAGAGGAGGAGGGAGCAGGACCGGATCCAGCGCGAGAGGGAGGAGCTGCGGCGCCAGCACGAGCAGCTGCGCTACGAGCAGGAGCGGCGCTCCGCCATGAGGAGACCCTATGACATAGATGGCAGGTAAAGGCACCAAATCCTGATGATGCCTGTGGGAAATGTCACTGCCAGGTTCTGTCTCATCTGCCTGGACTGGGAAAAGCCATACACATGCTTTCAGCAGTTGTTGGTTGCATTGAGATGGTCATGTTTAATAGTCCAGGTTTTTCAACGCCCTTTTGAACTTAATTTCCCTTCTTCTGTTTTGGAAGGAGGAACAATATCAAAAGGCATTTATTATCTGGGCTGAAATGAGTCTGTTCTTTCTTTCAGGAGGGATGATCCATACTGGCCAGAGGCAAAACGAATGGCCATGAATGACAGGTACCACTCAGACTTCAGTCGCCAGGATCGCTTCCATGACTTCGATCACAGGGATCGTGGGCGTTACCAGGAGCATTCAATAGACAGGTTGGTGTCTTACCTCCACTGCTGCCTGAGAACAAAAGACAAAAGCATGTACTTAATGCTCATTTTGCTCACTTAAAAATGCTCATTCAAAAATATGTACTTAATGCTTACTTTGCTCCTCTACTGTGTGCTTAGTTTGCATTTTATTTTTCAAGTGCTACTTAGTAGGCTGTGGACTTTCTCTTCCAAAACCATGAAAAGATCTGTACTGTGCCATGAGTTAAGGCTTCTGGCAGGCTTGGTCAAAGTGTTTTTGCAATGCTGTTTTACATATTCGTAGGATTCTGAAAAACTTCTAAATAATATTGTAGGCACTTGGTATTTTAAGAAGAATATTTTGGTTTATACATTAGGACTAGCTGTGTGTTCCAGCTGTTTATGCTTTTTGTGGATAACATGACACGATGTGAGAGCAAGATTTTTCATGTGTTGTTAAATAAATGGATTTTTATAGACTACTGTGTGTTTTACTATCACAGTCTCATTCTAATTGTCTGTTTCTAGGAGAGATGGATCCAGAACAATTATGGGAGATCGGGATGGACAAGTGAGTTGCTTTATAGAGCTACAGAAATATCTTTACTTCTTATAACCTGGTTTTTTTATTGTGTGTGTGTCAGATTACATTTCAGTAGTTGAGAATTACATCTACCAAAATATGTTGGCATAATCAGATTGTCTTTTTACTTCTGTAAGATGAAATTCTATTCAAAGACTTGTTTATTATAAAAGTTAGATATAGTTATTCTGATTGAAATCAAAGCAAGTGAGTTGTGTCAAAATACAGTGTTCCAAAAGATTGCATAGAAGAGGCAAAGGTACAAATTCACTCTGTGAGGTTACATGTTAATAACAGCTGAACTGTAGAGATGTTTGTGTTTGAGGGCTGGGGGAAAGACCTTCAGGGCTCATTTGGACAGACAGATGAATTTTATGGAGTCATAGAATCCTCAGTGGCCTTTACTGTGAGGCTTGGAGGGACCTGGATAGGCTGGAGAGTTGGGCTGATGGGAATATCCTGAAGGTCAAGAGCAGGAAATGCAAAGTCCTGGGCTGATCTTACCAATGTGCATTAATAACTCATGGGAGGGAGGATGTGGGTAAGATGTAATGAGGTGCCACTCAGTGGTGCCATTGAAAAGACAAGAGTCAGTGAGCACAAACTGGAACAGTTCCATCTGAAGAGGATTCAAATCCCCTTTAACTGGGAGCACTGGAGCAGGTTGCATGGACAGCCTGTGAAATCTCTAGCTGGGAAGATCCTTAAAACCCACTTGGGAGACTGCTGGGAAAGCCTGGACCTGGCTGACCCTGAGCAGATATCAGGAGGTCCCTTCCCTCCCAGATGATGGTGAGATGGAGCAATTACAGCTGTAAGCAGTGGGCAGGTGTGTAAGAGCTCTGTGCCTTCCAGCATTACCCAGACGAGCGCCACGGAGGCCCCGACCGGCACTCGCGGGACTCGCGGGAGAGCTGGGGAAGCTACGGCTCCGACAGGAGGATGAGTGAGAGCAGAGGGATCCCCCCACAGTCACGGTTAGTACTGAAAACACCTCTTCTCCTACACCTAAGGAGTGTTTCCAGATGTTCAAAGTTTTTGGAAGATGTTCTTTTTTTTCCAGCTTTCACCAAAGGTGTGTTGGATGGACTGCAGATGATTTGATGCCTTGTGCATCAGAACATGCACTCATCTGATTTTTTTTTAATAACTTCACATCCTAAAGTCATAATGCTTTCCATTAATTTTAACTAACATTCCTGTCAAAGCTTGCTATTTTCAGGATAGTGGTTCTTCCCCAATATCTTATTTATTTGTCATCTTGTTGGTTTGAGCAGAAAAGTTCTTCTGAGATTTTACTTAACAGATAGCAATATAAATATAAGATTCACACGACCCTTTGTAAGACATTTGAGTAAGTTTGTGACTTAGATTCAAGTATAAAAGCTATTCCATGTGCTCTGGCTTGTGTGAGAAGATGGGAATTTCATGTCTTCCCAGGGATGGACGTGACTGGGGAGATCACAGTCGGAAGTTTGAAGGGCACCAAGATCGTTCCTGGCAGAGCAGCGTGGATGGAGGGATGATAGGACGGGATCATGAGAGATGGCAAGGTGTGGTTCTTGCACAGCTCCTTAGCTGTGCTGTGTGAAGAAGAAAATACAGACATTATCCTTGAAGCAAAACTCTTACTGTGGATATAAAAGGACCGTTTGAACTTTTTTAGGTGGCGGTAGAGGCAGACCTGGCCACGTGATGCATCGTGGAGGCATGTCAGGGTAAGAACTTTAAAAGGAGCAAAGTGTTTGTTTTCCTGTTAAGGGACATTTCTTCTATTTAAATTGGCAAAATAAACATATTATGGGATTATCAGTTATCTAATTTATTACTTAAATGTCAAGGAATAATTAAATATCCCCATGGTTTTTATATAATGCATTTTATGGGAGAGTGAAAACAAAAAGAACGCCCATTCTAGCAACCTGACTATACCAGCATGAGAGAATATGAAAATGTCTGAATCCCTTTGCAGGCGTGGCAGTTTCATGCAGGGTGGCAATCAGAGTCAGATCATGCACGGAGGAGGAATGCAAGGAGAAGGATTTGCTGGCCAGGAAAGGGCAAACAGACCGAATGATCCTCGTTTCAACCGTCGCTACTGATTGTGTTTGGTTTTTAATGCAAGGTGGCAAGTGAAACAAATCTGTTACCCAGGGTTACCATTAATTGTAACTTATGGGCTACTGTAAGTGTAATTTTTTTTAAGCTGCTGCCATATTATGTCACTCAATCCAATGTGAACTCATTTGTTTTGTAAGGTGTTGTTCATATCCCATTTTAAAATGTTTGTTAATGAAGCATTCCATTTTCCATAAATAAACGCCAGTTTACAGTTACTTGCTTTGTTTCAGCAGTCCCTGTCAAACAGATTTCTTCAGCTGTGTGTTAAACCTTAACTTTCACAGATGAAGTGTCAAAATGCCTTACAGGTGTCCCTTTGCACTCCCAGAAATAGTGAAACACTGTGTTTTCCCTCACAGCTGTCAGTTACCAACCCATGTAACCATGGCCCGTGTGCCACCATGAGAGAACATTAGTGGATCACAGCTGCCAAAGTTTGAATGCCCTGCTGCTGCAAAATTGCCACAGGAATTTGTAGGGCAAGTGGTGAAGAATTCTTTTCATCTGGTGTCATGTGGAATATATCTGAAAAAGGAGTTAAATTCTGTGATAGCAGCACAGCTTCTGTAAGAGACAGCTCAGAGGTGCTTGTGACCCTCTTGCAGGTGCTAGTCAGGATCACTTTAGGTAGCTTCTGCTAGATCAGGGTAGTCCAAAACTCCACCAGTCTTACAGTCCAGTAATTTTACCTAGCAGTCCACAATTTCCTTAAAAGCAGCCACTGGGCATGCTTTGGCATAATTTTGTGTTGAGGAACTGACATGAGTGAGATTGGTGCAAATGATCTGTTGCTTTGTCATATCCAAGTTTGTGCAGACATCTCTGGAGCAACATGACCTTAGCCTTACCCTAAAATGGCTTTTATGATGCCAAGAGGAAAAAAACTCCTGTTACTTTCATTTGTAGGGTCACTGGGGTTTTTGTATGAATTGCCTGAAGATATTTTTAAATTCATCAATGGAGAAGGCATATTACAATGATGGAGCTTTGGAGAGCAGTCATCAAAGGGCAGAGAAGTGGTACAGAAGATCCTGAAAAGCATGGAGAACTCAAGTTCTGAGCATAGCAGAGGTGCAGTATTCTGTTTGTTCGTGGTGTGCATTGCTCAAAGTGGTTCCATTTGGTTTGTAACAAAGCCAGAGAGAGGAAGACTCTCTAGGTGAATGTCAGGATTTCCTCAGTGGGAGGTTTGGCCAGGTGAGGAGGAGGAGTAGACCTGGAACCAAAGTTGTGCTGCTTCAAGAGCAGTGGGCATTGGACTATAGAAGAAATGGGGCATTAATAGAGGTTATCTGGGGTCTGGGGTGCAGTGAAGCATCTGGCACCTGCAGGACATAACTCCAGGGTTTACTGAGCTTGAAGCTTCCATCTGGACCATCAGGTTTAAGAGCTGCTGATGGGCCCACCTTCAGGAATTAACTTAAGCACTTTTTAAAGCCATTTGCATCTTAGCCAAATCCTCTCAAATCTCTGGGCAGTTGGCTTCATCATGTATCTATTTGTTAAAAAGAAACAAAACTGCAAATCCTTCTTCATCCTCGTGTTTTAAATTTGCTTCCTGTCTTGAGTAAAGACTCCTCCTGCTCTCCCCTCCTGCTGTTCCCTGTTCTGCAGCTGTGTTTTGGCACGTTCTAAATTGTAACAATCCTATCAAAAAGGGTTAAAAACACAGAATCAATTTGTAACTTTATTTTACAAGTGGTGCCCTCCAGGCCACTGTGCTCCTTACATTTGTCTGGGCTGTGACTGAAAAGTGACCTTGTGAAAGTTTTCATCTACGTTAAAATGAAAATGTGCACAGTCTGCCAACTGGGGCATAGTGCAAGCTAACAAAAGGTTTCATGCAGATAAATTTTGCTCAGCTACTCTCCCCAATGCTTGTATAATCCTCCTAGGCCATTTCTACAGCATCTTTTATTGTTACCTTGGATTTAAAAACTTTTTTTTTGAACTCTTGTTGGCTTGGTTTGAATTAGATGGCATTTACCTTCAAGATTAATTCAGCTTCAGAATAATGTATTTAGTTTCCAAGTTTCAGAACAGAAGCTGTTCCTCAGCACACGACATTACTTCATCACAAATGATCTGTGACTCCTGGAGCCTTGGATCAGTGCTAAGACAAAGCAGTTATTCCACTCTGCAGGCTAAAACAACCCAATACAAATGCAAGTTCCACCAAAGTCTTTTATTGTAACCCTTACACGGCCAAGCTGCTCTCCAGAGGGGGGAGGACTGAGAGAATCCTGAACTGAAAGAATCCTGGAGAACGTGTTCATTTCATGAGATCCTTCACATATTTCCAGCCTTCCACTGTGTACTCACAGGCCCTGGTGGGAGCTACAGACAAGGCAGACATGACTCTGTGCACTCCTGCAAGGAAAGCAGAGAAGAATTACCCCAAGATCATCATGCAAGCCAAATCTCCCAATTTCCAACACCACCACTGTAGATCTCTTTAAGCCCTGAGCATTTGTGACACAGAAATTCCAACTTCAGGGTCTGTACATGAGCTAAGACAATTACAGGACTGAGCTCAGTTCTTAGTTTAAGTCCTGTTTTATTTCTGGCCTTGCCACAGACTCCCTGGGTGATGCTGGACATGTCACAATTATCTGTGGATTGTGTTTCCCCACAATTACATAAAGATTCTCTGCTGCACCATAAAAACTATATGTTACTAGGTATTTATAACATGCTTTGGCCTTCAAACAAAAGTGTCTGAAATTCTAATAACAATTGGAATGCTCATCTCTTCTGAAATGCCAAAGACTGAGTTCAGTATTTTACCTTTATTCCAGGAAGCAGAGAAGGAAAAGTCAATTTTTGGAGTGGATGGGAGCTAGAAAGAAAGAGACAAAATATCAGCACTTGAGGGATTTCACTTGGAATTCACATCACCTTGGCAAAGCCTCTTGACCCTAGATCTCAAAAATATTTATGTGCCTACTCTCCATAAGCCTCAAAAGGGACCAGACAAGATGCTTTAAGTCTGGGCTTTGCTCTTTCCTGCAATATAAAGTAGGTGCAAAAGGTAGAATATATTATTTAGGTGCTCCTGAAAAAAACATCTCCATGGGTGTCTGTGTTAGTTTATAATTGTTTGTAATATGAAAAATCTTCTCAAACTTTAAGCCAAGGCCTCTTCTTTTCTGAGGATTTTAAAAATTAAGAAGTACTCATAGAGGAGGGGCCTCTTCAAGCAATTTAAATTCAACTTGAACTGTTAGCAGTGTAAAAAAATGGTAGGATAATATTTTCATTGTTTTTCTTAAAAACAAGTAGGATCCTTCAGGAGAAAACTACATAGTGAATGAAATACCTCGCAGAGCATGTTTGCAATCCCCCCCTTGGCCTTGCATAGGCTGCTTACCTCTCTCCTTTGAAATAACCTCTGTCAGCAATGTCTCTGCCCCAAATTTAACATTTTATTGACCTTCCATTTCAATGCTCTTCAAAATATTTGCCATGTGAAATCCAGTTTTAACAGTAAAAGTCCTGCCAGCCTCACTGGAATCAGAATATCACCCCCCATTATTTTCTCTTCCTGATTCAGAGGAGGTGTTTGTGTTGCAGGGATCACCTGAGCAGCCCTTACCTCCCAGCCCAGGTAATCTGTCCACTCTTGGATAGCTGGAGGCAGAGTTTCTTGAGCTTTTCTGAGTGCTTCAGCACCTTCTATGCCACTGCCCAGCAGCCCCTGGTCATATGCCACGTACACAGCAGTTCCAGCCAGGCTTCCTTTGACCAGGAACCTGAAAGAATTGAAAGCACAACAGTTCAGTTCGTGTTCTGACCATCAGTGCATCTCTCTCAGTGGTTGTGACTGCCAAAGAGGGTATCAGCAAAGAAATCTCATGTCTTACTGTAGGCAAAAATCAGCAGAAAAATACCTACCTATGTTCCCAGGACAACTATTCCCTGTCAGCCCCTTGAAACTACACCTAATTCACATTTTATCAGTGATGGTTTTCAATATAAAAATGAGAAAGTGTCAAGTTCCTCAAGAGCTTGTGTCACTTTTCAAAGCCTGAGAATCACTGGCATATTCCTCTGCTAAAAGCAGCTAAAGGATTCTGCAGTGTGTGAGCCATCCATGTTAATGATGTGGTTCTTCCTGATAAATCTGATATTTATCTAATAAATCTGATAGACACCAATATCTTGTTAAGCTCATTACAGCCCAGTGAACACCTGGCCACAGTGTTTGCATTGCCAAGGCTTTTAAAGTTTCCCTGCATGATGTGCAGTCACCAGTTTTACAGCTGTGATGGCAACCTACAAAAGGGAAGATGGGAAGAGAATATTTGGCCTTTATTGGTGTTTCCATTATAAATAAGAGATCTGAGGTGACTAACTTTCCCAGACTCACAGGGCAGAGAGGTGTTTTCCCTTTAAAAAAACAGCAAGACAAGGGGACAAGGTGACAACCCGAAACTTGGCAGACGGCGGTACTGCAGTAGTAGGACATACGACAGATACAAGAGAGCTGACAAGAGAGAAACAATTTTTTAGGTCGTGTATTCACACGCATTCCAGGGAAAAGGGACTCCTCTGCTGAAAGGCACTGTTAGCCCCAAGGATACCCTTCTGCGCTGGCTCGCTGTGGGTGTGCGTGCAGCCCCGGGCCCCGGGCTGAAGTTACGCGTCCGTGTCCGCCCCAGTCAGCGCCAGGGCCCTCCCGGCGTGTGCAGACACACACGGGGAGCTGCGGGGGCGGGCGAGGCCAAGGGCGCGGAGCGAGGCGAGCAGAGCCGAGGGACAGGGCCGGCCAAGGGCCTGGGGACGGGCCGGGGACAGCGGCGAGCACTGAGGCGAGGGGGGCGGGTGGGGAGTACGGGG
>WBNO01016617.1:192508-234932 GCA_013400575.1 Peucedramus taeniatus
GAAAGCGTGAGGGGCGTGAGGGGCTGGGCTGGGGGCGTGAGGGGCTGGGCAGGGCTGAGGGGCGTGAGGGGGCCGGGCCGGGCAGGGCTGAGGGTGAGAGGGGCGTGAGGAGTGTGAGGGGGCCGGGCAGGGCCCAGCCGGGCTGAGCGGGGCTGAAGGCGTGAGGGGGGCGGGCAAGGCTGAAGGGGCCGGGCAGGGCTGAAGGGGCCGGGCGCGGCTCCTGCGCCTTTGTGGCGCTGTCCCCGCCGCCCGTTTAGTCGCGCTGTTGTCGCAGCGTGGTGGCAGAGCAGCTCATCCCGCTGCTCTTCTTATCCAGTCCTGTGGGTTCTGCCGCCGCCTCCCTCCCGAGATCCGGCTGCTTTGGGGTCACTGCTGCCAGCTGTCATCAGTCTTTAATGAATTAAGAGTTCTCTAAGATTAGACACGAGGGTTTTTGGGTTTTTTCTCCTGTAGGCTCGCGGGGTGTGGAGGCTGGCTCTGAGTGCAGAGGGCTGTGGGAATTGCAGGAGAAAGATCCTTTTTATTCTTGACCAAGGTGGCTGTGGCTACCGGGGGAGATCCCTCAGGTGGGCAATTGGTTCTACAAAAGCATTTACGTGCCTCTCGCAGGCTGGCTCCAGGCATCAGAGAAAGGAGAACACAGTAATATTTTGGCTGAAGTGCTCAGCTTCAGTACTTCACTTTGTTCCTCACAGCTTGGAGGGATATGAAGCCAATTGGAAAAGTGCTTTGTGCTACAGGGGTTCTAGCTGGGCTCATGGCTTTCTTCTGGAAAGACGACTTCAACCCAGGTAGGCTCGCCAGGGGGATGATTTCAAACTGAAATATAAGTCACACAAGGGAAGAGGTTGAATTTCAAACTTTGACTGATGGTCTCATTCCTGCCCGTAGTCTTACTAGTGTTGGTGGCCCAAAAGCAATGTTTCATTCCCAGCATTCCCAGAAACAGAGAGAAACTTGAAAAAAAAAAAAAAAAAAAGGAAGACAAACTGGTCTAAGAGCAGGGGAAGCACTCTCTCTGAGGGGTAAAAAAATGGCACTTTGCTACTGCCTTGCTCTTTTTGTGTTTTGGTTGTAAATTCCTTGGTTCAAGTTCAAGAACTATCTCTATAGGTGTGCAGTGCCTGACACAAGAGGGCTGATGGCAAAGAGTAAATGATACGAAGGCACATAGCCTGGGTTCTGGTTTATGTTGTACAGCTTCTTAGAAGGGGAAAAACAACTTGTTTCTTGAAAGATTTTGGTCTAGCAACCCAGGCTAGGCCCTGTGACACAGCTAGCTGGCATCATTATGTCATTGCATCACCAGTCCTGCCTCTTCTAGTTGTGGAGAAGCACCAAGAATTTTGAGCTCTTACGTGCATCTTAATTCTTTAAAGCTCTGCCAGTAGTTAAGGGCAGCTCCTCTGCTGCTTTCTTCACTTACTTCTGTATATTTTATTCTCTTTCCCATAAAAAAGAGAACCTGTCTGGTGCCCGTGTTCTCGTGACTGGAGCCAGTGCTGGGATTGGAGAGCAGATAGCATATCACTATGCCAGCTTTGGTGCTGAAATTGTGTTGACTGCCAGAAGGGAAGCTGTGCTGCAGAAGGTAAGAACCTCATCCTCGTATGGGGGAAGACATGAGAGATCCAGGCTTTTACTAAATCAACCAAAAAAAAAATCGTTGTCAGCATGATAGATTTTCCTTTGTAACTGTTAAGCATAAACCCAGAAGAGGAGTTGGCCTATACAAGAAGATGCAAATACAATGCCTGAGCTTTTGACTGCCTGAATATTTCCTTATATGAGGGGATGGTGTGAAGCTGCATCAGGGAGAGTTCAGGCTGGACATTGGGAAAATGTTCTCCACTGTCAGGGTGATCAGCCCCTGGAGTAAATTCCCCAGGGAGCAGTGGCCATGGCACCAAGCCTGTTGGAGTTCAAGGAACATCTGGGCCACATCCTTAATGATATGGTTTGATTTGAGGGAGTCCTGTGAGGAGCAGGGATTTGGATTTGATGATTCTTATGGGTCCTCTTCAATTTGAGATACTCCATGAACTACAATTCCTGTGCAATACTGTGCAGCTTTTCAGAGTCCAAATTGTTCTATTTGTAGCTGTTTTGTTCAAAACTCAAGACCTTTAGTAGGTTAAATGCTTTTTGACCAACTCCAACAGACAAGACTTTTTTATCTGTAGTTTATTGAAATGGGACAATATTTAGAAAGAGTAACTCTTTAATTGTGGGAATGTCTGATTTCCAAGGAAAGTTCTTCATTGTGAAATGGTGCAAAAGGTGAGCTGGGGACAGTGAGCATAATAATAGTTCCTAATGACTGGAAGGCATTATTTCAGCAAATAGCTGAAACTGCATATCATTGCCAGGCACATTCACACACTCAACATAGCAAAGGAATTATGAAAGATGAATTCTTTTCCAGTTATTTTGGAAAAAAGATGAGAACTTAGTGTAAAGCCTAACCCTTGTTCCAGAAGATTTCTGCTGGAGAATATTGGGTTTTTTCCCTGTGAATCTTGATCCTCTCCCAAAGTAGATCATTTAAGCAGACAGTTAAATAGAGGTAACTCTTTGCAGGATGCAGATTCAAAGTCTGGTTGCAGAATGAGCTCTCCATGGCCCAGAAACCAGTAAATTTTAAATTAAAGTGAGGCTCTGTCCAGAACTGACTCTCACTGACTCTAATATGTGCTTTATGGTGCTCTTTTCCCCTATTCTTTTTCCAAATAGTTTCATCTTTGAGGTGTGTTCTTTTTCAAGGTGATGGAGAAATGCCTGACACTTGGAGCAAAGAAAATATTTTATATCCCTGCAGACATGTCTTCCCCTTCAGAGCCTGAAAAGGTGGTTCAGTTTGCTGTCCAAAAGCTGGGTAAGCATCCTGAGCATCTCTTTGGCTTTCAGGTGTGTGCACAGTTCTCATTCTAGTAGGAGCTTCCTGCTTCAGTTCCCTGAACTGAGAAAGGTGTTAAGGACACAGATGTACCACCAGAGCTAAGTTCTGATCCTGAATCATGCTGAAACATCATTTCAGGAAATTGTTGTCAAAGCCAAACAGTTTTCCTTTCAGTTCCACTTCTGAGGAGCAGTCAAAGCTGCTCCCAGATGGGCATATTTAATCTGTCTTCATGGTAAAGCACTTCCCAGCCTTCTGAGGGAATGGTTCAGCCCTCCTGGCATTTCTGAGCTGCCTGGTTGATGGTCAGGGGATGGGCACCTTGTCTGACTGCTTTTTCTGCTGTCCAAGGGGGCCTGGATTACCTCGTGTTGAACCACATCGGCACCAACCGCTTCCAGGAGTGGACCGGAGATGTGGAATACACCCGCTGGCTCATGCAGGTGAGGCTTCCCAGCTCACCTGGCACTGGGGGAGCCTGGCTTCTCCTGGGACAGCTTTGGAAGCTCCAAGGCAAACCCAAGTCTGTGGCAATGGTTGAGAACAGTCCTTTTACTTCACTCCTGTTTGAAGTCAAGCAGTTTGGAGGCTTTGTTGCTAGAGAGGTGTTTTGCTCAGATGTTGTACATGTGTGAAGAGGAATGTTTGGGAAGAACTTCAGACTTCTTCCTTCTGTCCTTCTTACCTCCCTTTAGCCCAGGAGTTTAGGACTGATGGGCAGTTCCAGGCAGTTGAGTTTAGTTCAGGAAGGTCTCTTGGTGAGCAGCCAGCACTTCCTACTGGTCTATGGCATGTGCACAATTGCAGAACACAAAGTTTGAAATGGTGTCTGCCATTTGAGTCTCTGTTCACAGATTTAGAGTTTTCCTGTAGAATCACCCTGGTGCCAGGTTTTGGGGCCATGGAAATGAAGAGCTGTTTTCTTGAATCAGTCTTTTTCATTCAGGTGGGTCATACTAGTTTCTATTTCATTTTGGAAAAAGGCTTTTTGCTGGAGAGTGGGAACTTAGGAACATAAGTAAGAAATTCTTAAAATTTAAGAGCACAGTCAAGCTCTGAAGAGATGATGAATTTTGTGCTTCATTGTAGTCTGAGCTCAGTCAAAGAAACTTAAAAGGGGAGCAAACTGGTGTCTTTGGTAGGGATTGCAGAGTAAAGAATAGCACAAAGAAAAAGCAGGGACAGCTAATTGTAACTTGTCAGGAAATGCATATGTTAAAGCCCAGGAATAATCTTTGTTCTGGATCTTCTTCACTGCTTTTTCTGGAACCTGAAAGACTCATGGATGCAATGTTTGTCTTGATCTTTAGAGATTATTTTTCTCACTTGATGTTTGAAAAGGCAATCCCAAACCATGCTCCTTTTCCATTTCTGACCACTCTATTGACTTTCTTGGCTCATGCTTTCAAACCCTCTTGCTTCTTCTGTCTACAATTATCATTCCAGGTGAATTTTTTGAGTTATGTGGCTCTTGCAACAGCAGCTCTTCCCACCTTGGAGAAGAACAGAGGTGCTCTGGTGGTTGTTTCTTCCCTCACAGGTTGGTGGCTTTACCTGGAGTAAGTGCTGGCCTTGTGAAAACAATGATTCCCAGTACTGTCCATATATACTGTTCACATTTCTCTGTTGTTCAACCCCTAAACATATTTTCAAACTGTGCTTTTCATAGTACATAATAATGTTATTATAAATACATAATAATAATATAGTAATATGTGTTCTAATATATTTACATAAAGGGAGACTTACCAGAACAGGAGTTGATAGAGTGTGACAAAGCCTGCATCTTCTCCCAGATTCCCTCTCCATGGATCCTCCTAACACCCAGTTTCCTGGTGTTTTCCATTCTCTCTTTTCCCTTTCCAGGGAAAATGCCCACTCCCTTCACCACTTCTTACTCTGCCACCAAGTTTGCACTGGATGGATTCTTCAGCTCACTGCGCCATGAGCTCATCATGCAGAAGAGAGATGTGTCTGTCACACTGTGCATCCTGGGCCTGATTGATACTGAGTCAGCACTGGAGTATACCAGGTATGTATTTGTCTGCAGGAACACATCTCTTCTTGAAAATGTGCAAAAAAAGGCACAGCGACTCTAAGAGGGCGTGTGCACCTGCCTGGGGAGAGTGCACCTTGTTTTGTTCAAAACAAGGGTTGTTCATTATGGAACAGGAGCGGGCAGAGCCCGGTGGGGTCAGTGTGCTCAGCTCAAACCCCAGCAGGGGCTGCCTGGCTTTGAGTGACCCTGTGCCCGTTCCCTTGCAGGGGCAAAGTGCACATCAGTGCCTCCCCTGCTCCCGAGGCCGCGCTCGCCATCGTCCGGGGCGGAGCCGCCCGGGCGCACGAGATCTTCTACCCGCGGTGGCTGCAGCAGCTCTGCTGCCTCTGGGCTCTGTTCCCCAGCAGCGGGAACCAGGTGCTACGGACTTTCTATAACTACAGCAGTCCCTGAGGGATGCCCAGCCTCATCCTCTAGCCCTTCTAATCACGTTCCTGCCATCCCACTGAGCATCCCACTCGACCACTGGTGTCAAGCAGTATCAGGGCAGCAGTGGTGGCAAAGTCCCTTTTTCTTAAGGTGACTCATGGTCTGTCATCATGTTTCAGCCATGGTTCTGCTGCTGCTACCCATCAGGCAGATACCTTTCCCACTGCTCACTCTGCCGTAGCCCTCCTCCCATCTCCCCTCCTCCTTCAGCCTCACCTGTCTCTTTTGACTGCATCCAGCCTTTTCTCAGCCCCAGCTTTAACCCCTGTCTGTCTGCACAGGATGTCCTAGAATGGCTGTACATTCCTGGCACATCCTCCTCCACTACTTTGTTTTGGATTCCATGAACCCTCTTGGCTTCCTCTAAGTAGAATTTTTATCTCTGTTTAATTAAATAAGTTTTTAATGTGTTGGTGTTATGTGTTGATGCTTCCTCTGTGATGAAATATTGGTCCCCTGGATTCTGTGGGCCAAGGCCTGTTTGCTGACCCCATGTGACCTGTTAAATTAGCCCAGGGCTTTGGCAATGTCTTCAAGTGTAAGCATTACCTAAAAGCAGGTGCAACTAACAACATGAAGTAGAGCCTCAGTTACTTAGCAAGTAAAACTTTTATTAAATAAATTTAGGATTTTTTTTTGACCAGAGTGAGGAATTTGACATTGACAAAGCTTGTATCGCACCTGTAACATTGTACAGTCACATCAGTAACTGTGATGGAAGAAACTGTAAATGCTTGTTTTAAACCAGCTTGACCTAGGATTCCCAAAGTCCTTTTTTTCCCATTTTGCATTTGTTCATATTTTTTCTTTTTTTTTTTTTGTTTTGTTCAAAATTAGACTAAGTTTAAACTTCATGAAATTACTTGTAGCAGAAATAAAGTACATTATACAAATCACATACATAATAGATGTTAAGTATAAAAATGGTATTTACAATAAGTAAACATGGACTATAGAAACACACAGACTCTCACAGCTTCATTCACCTCTCATAAACTCTCAGCGTCAGACACAGAAGGGTGGTTGAGGAGATCTGAAGGTACTTAAAGGACTGTGCCACAAACACCTGAACAAAGGGCAAACTGGAGGAGAATGAGAGTTGGCTGAGATTCTCCAAAATCCCCATAGCTCACTTCAGTATCAATTGCACCAACTTTGCCCCACCAACTCTCTTGTCCCTATTTCAATGTGCTCACACACCCTCACACACACACCGATGTTTGTGGTACCTTATCAAACTCTGGAATAGTGAAATCGTTCATTCCTAATCACTCTGGGGTTTGTTGGTCTTTTCTGCCTTGCTTTCCTTTCCTTACTGCTGTAGAAACTTGAAGAGATTGTTCCAAACTGTTCAAGGGATGTGCCTTGTCAGGATGACACACACCCCCCACTCCCAGGGGATCTTTTTTAAATCCAGTTCTGAACTACATTCTGTGCTTTAGAGTTTGTGTATGTAGTGTATAGAGCTGTCCCTACATATATATATATATGTGTATATATATATGTATATGCTGCATAATGTATATTCTGTCTCTTGGAGGGGGTGCTGGGGGGAAAATCCCAGAATGGAACCCTCTTTCATCCTATTTTCCTTGCATCTGCTGGGGAAAGCTTTGCAGCGGGTGCATGAGGAGAGTCCTCCTGCTGAATTCAGATGGAGAAAACGTCCTGTGTCATCTGGAAGGAGAACTGCCCACTCCCCAGTGCTGATATCCGACACAGGGAGGCAGTGTGCAACCCCTGGGAGCCTTCTCTAGCTGTGCTGGAGATTGCATCTGCTCACACTCTCTCATCTTCTCCTGCCTTCATCAAGAAAATGCAGTTGCCATGGAGAGCTGTGAAACACGGATCTGTGCCATGTGCAGGGAGGCAGTGCAGTTCCTCTAAGTAAGGGGACTGGTTTCCTGTGCTTTCAGCCTAATCACAGAGTGCTCAGGGTAGGGGCTGGCACCACATCCCAGGAGCTTTGTCTGCAGAAGCCCTTGGAAAGGTAAGACAGAGCTCTCCAGATCCTTAACCAGGCTGGTGCTAAGGTGGATGAGTGACTCAAGCTGAGCAGCTGACTGTGCCCTAATGCTGGAGGAATGTATTTCTCCTTTTTCTTGCTCGTGTTGAGCAGAGAGATGTGCTCTCTCTCTCTCCCCAACCCACCCCCAGCTCCCTCTCTCCAAAATGTTCAGGCCTATCTGCAGTGCATGCTAAGACACTGTTGCAAAGGCAAACCCCTAATTTCCAATACCTCTTGCAAGCAGTCAGTCTCTGAATGGAAAAGTTTGGTCCTGTGAGCTAGTTTAAAAAAAAAAATAGAGACTGTATATATTTATAGTTATCTATGAAAGGGCCAGAAACAGAGCAGGAGGGAGGGAGGGACGGAAGTAAATTTCCACACATCACTGCAGTAACCTAGAGACACACCATGGGTTTGCTTGGTCCATGTTCTCCAGCCACACCCCGAGAGGAAGAGCTCCGTGTCCCAGGGGCTGCTGGTTTGCTGGTCCCTTTGCTTTGCACCACGTTAGCAGCAAATATGCGAGTCCAGGCGTGGCAAGAATCTTCCTCCTGGGCAGATATTGAGCCTTCTCTTTAATTGCATGTCTTGGAGAGGAGGGGAGGAGGAAGATGGGGTGGGTAAGGTGGGAAGCCGAGGAAGGAAAGGGGTGGTGTCAAAAGAGTCGATAAATTTACTGGCCTCTCTGAAAATCAACCTGAAGCAGAAATTCTTCCTCTGGACTTTCCCTTCACCTGAACAGAAATGGAGGAGGGAGGGAATTGGGAGATTAGGAGGACATCTATGCAAACCTCAGGCTTTGAGCTGCTGCTGCTGCTTAAACCTGGAGGACTCTGACCCAAATCAGATCAGCCCTCCCCTGCTCCCCATCTGTAGGCTGGCAGGAGCTGGCTCTCAGACAGCAGCCTTTCAAGGGTCTCACCTTTTCTCTGCTTTTCTGTGATCCCTGTGAATCGTGGGATTGTCTTCTTACCCCAGAAAGCATTCTTTGCAGACTAACTTCAGGGCCTGTGTAACAGCTGAAAACTACTGGGGTTTAATACCTTTTAAAGCAGTCAAAAGCTTTTTTGGGAGCAGTTGGACAGCAGAGTAAAACCTTGCTTAGACCACAAACAGGCCACTGGAACCATCTGTCAGGGCCCTGAGGGCACTCACAGACCTTGATGAACCTGACTAGCCCCACCTGCACTGTCTGTCCACACTGCCCACAGCTCCAACAGTCTCCTTACAGCTCTGTGCCATCAGCCTTTGTCTGATACACAGAGTGGAAGTGCCAGTCTCCACCTGTCCATGGATCTCATTACCTGGGCTCCAACCCCTGGACTGGCTTCCCACCCTGATGTTTATTACTGTCATTATAGACCTGCCTGGCATTCACTGGACTCTGTCTGACCCTGTTCACCTTCACTAGACCTGACCCTGATCTTGACTCTCTGGCTTGGCTTTGGGCTTACCCCATAGCCACAAATGTGCCTGCTGATTGTTGAACCTGGCCATCATCTCCAGGCCTGCTCCAGTCACCCAGTTCTGCCCCACCAGCTGTGTCACTGCCTCCACTCCTGGCCTCCCACTCTGCAGGGAGCAGCTGGACCCTGACCAGAGCTGTGCCCTGCTGGGGGCAGTTTACCTGTGCTGCAGAAGTGACTCCTGCTTGCTCACTGCTGTCAGTAGGGATGGTTGGCATCCTTGGGCCGTTTTAACTGGACCTTCAAGCGTTTCATGCCAATCTGGAAGCCATTCATGGCCTGGATGGCAGTCTGTGCACTGGATGGGTTGTCAAAGCTCACAAAACCTGAAGGAAGGACACAGGGTGGGTGACAATGGCAATGTTGGTGCCATGCCCAGTGTGAGTGTCATTGCTATTGATCACGCTTCCCTTGCCTGCACTTACCAAAACACTTGCTCTGGTTGGTGGCACGATCCATGAACACCTTTGAGGAGATGATATTGCCAAAGGGCAGGAACATCTGCATCAGCTCGTTGTCTCCAAACTCCTGGGGGAGATGGTAGATGAAGAGATTGCAGCCTTCAGGACCTGCAGGTATGGGGGTGATGGAGAAGGACAAAACAGAAAGCCCCCAAAGGGCAGGGGAAGAGAAATGGGCTCAACTCACAGCACAGCACTGGAGGAGAGCCCTAGCACTGCCTCATTCTGCTCTGACCTCCCCTCGTCTCTGTCACTGGTCCATGAAGGATCTGAGGGCTCTTGAAGAGCAACTGAGAGACTCTACACAAAACTAGAGTTTCTGCAGAGCAGATTCTCTTTCAAAGCTTGCCTACTTCCTACACAGGGTGCTGGACACAACCAGCTCTGTGAGTGTCTGGGTGCTGTTTTGCTGGAAGGAAATCAGCTGAGGTGAGAGCTCTCAGCTGTCCCAGTCCCAGGAGAGTGGCAGACACTGCTGTGTGAAAGCTGCTGCTGTAGCACTCCCTGCAGCAGTGCCTTCAGTCCAGAAGCCACAGCCGTAACTGGTAACCTCCTGGATTGCCACACATCCAATTTACGGGCTGACCTGGTCCTGTCCACTCCTTCACTTGCTCCTTAGGAGCACAAGAAGCTGCTCCCTTGCTTGCTCTACCAATCAGATGCAGAGAGAAAGCCTTTGCCTCCAAATCTATCCAAGCCAGTTTTGAAGTTGAAAATAAATTCCGTAGGCTATGAAGGCTGAAGGAGAGGAGAGTACATTGGAGAGGCTGGTTTGAGTGGTTCCATTGTGGTTCTGGCACCAGCAAAGAGGGGGATGAGTGCTCTTTGCCCCTGGGAAGGTGCTCTTTGCATGGGAAGGTGCTGGCTCTCATCCCCTTTGGTGTGGAAGGTGTTCCAGGGCCTACTGCCCCTGCACCTGACACCTGACAGCATCTGGGCAGACATGAGGTCAGGGAACACTGCGTGATCCTTCCCAGGCCACTCTCTGCAGGTATGTGGTTGTTTCCATTCCCAGCTCCAGCATTAAAGACCAGTGGACAAAAATTAGTTCTATCTCCTCTCCACTGGCTCTGTTGTGCAGAAGAGGAACTCCACAAATCCCACCCATGCCACTGGACACCCCTATTCCCACTCTGATCCTCACCTTCTCGCTGCTGCTGCTGCAGGATGGGAGGCTGCTGAGGGATGCTCTGTGCAATGGGGGTGATGGTGGTGGTTGGATACACAGCTGCAGCCCAAGGAGACAGAACAAACCATTTACCTGAGGATCTGGTCAGCCACACAAGGGCCTGAGGGGGACAAGGGAAGCTGGTACCTGCATACTGCTGAACTCCTGTGAAGGCTGGGTGCAAAGTCTCTGCTACTGAAGGGCTCTGGGCTGCAGAGAAAAACACCATCAGAAGCACAGCAAAGGGAATCACTCCTGCATTCTGTGTGTGTGTAGTGTAGTTTCCCACCCTCGCCCCCAAGTGAGTCTCAGTGCCTGGATGGGAGGGAGCTACAAAAGTGTGGGGAATCCAGAAAAGAGGAACTAACTGCAGTTCCTCAGGTCTCTGCAGGGTGGGTTTTTTTACTGCTCTCAATACCTGAATATGGCACAAGGCCATTGGTGTAAACTGTTTCCAAGGTTGGATGCCCATTTGGGAATGGTACCACTCCAGTGAATCCATTGGAAATGGGTGCCACGAGTCCTGGCATGGCTGCTGTACCCAGGAGAGGTGGTGAATGTAGCCCTGGAGAATAAGAAGAGAGGACATTCCATGAAAGTCAAGGTCCCACAAAGCCCCTGCTCCCCCCTTCCACCTGCCTGGCAAGACTGCTGTGCATGAAGCCATTATCTCTTCTATTTGGCACATGGAGATAACAGACTAGTGCTAGAGCCTTCACAAAATTAAGAGGCAGCACTAGTGGGAAGAGTGTGAGGAGAACTGCCAGTCCTGAGTGTTGTCAGAGCTTTGGGGGGAACATCTTTGATCTGGGTTTGCACAGCACCTGGCATGACACATGCCTGCTCTGACAGGGGTTTGAACCCAACATGCATTATTGCTGTGGGATGATGAAGAGCAGCACTGCTGATCTCTGAGCCAAGTGCAATCCTGGGAACCCAGTCCTTCTTTACTAAAACTGCAGCAAGAATGCATGGCCACAGGGCAAGAAGATGAGTGTTGAACATGTGAGGATGTTGGGGGGTTGCAGGAATTTGTGCAGAGCAGAGACTGCTGTGCTCAGAGGCTGCACTGCTGGAAAGCAGCGAGCTAATGCAACTGCTGACCTGGAGGAGGTGCAGAACTGTTTTACCTGGGTGGGCCCCGTGAGTGCTGGGGCAGAGGTTCCCTGCCCGGGGAGGCCTCACCTGACGCTGGTGCAATGGGAGTGGCTGGCAGCCCGTTGAGACTGACGGCCCCGATCTGCTGGATGTGGCACGGGGAGAAGGCGACGCCCGGGCTCAGGTAGCTGCCGTGGGAGGTGGAGAGAACCGTGGTCTGCTGCTGCATCAGCTGCAAAGCAGGACCGGGCAGTCAGGGCCTCCCGCTGCCAGGGCCCTGCAGAGCTGGGGGAGGCTGTGCAGACCAGCCTGGCTGTCACCTCCCCCAGGTCCTGCCACCTGCCCTGGAGCTTCCCCCGACACCGCCGGACCTGCTGGGGTGGGCAGTGGTGGCCCACGAGGTCCCTGCAGCCACGTACTCACACAGCTGCTGCCCCTGCCGATGTGGGACAGTGGCCTGGCCACCTGTGAGAGCCACCCTGTCCTGCAGGCAGGGGACACAGCTCAGGGGGCATCCCAGAACACAAAGTGAGGGCCACGGCTGGGCACCCCCCATGCCTTGCCCTCTCCATGGGCCAGCAGCCCCGAGGGGCTGTGCCTCACTCAGCTGGGCATCAGGACAGGCCCCTTGGGCTCAGAGAGCTCCTGCAGTGGGGAGGGAGCAGGTCAGGGTGTGCTCCTGGCACCCAGCAGCACCATCTCCCCACAGGCCCCTCTCCCTGGTCCCTTCTGCCAGGACAGTGCCAGATTTAATAACACAGCTTTGCCTCGAGGAACGGGGCCCAGATCCCTCTGCTTTTGCCCAGCCTCGAGGAGCAGACTGTGCTGGGACAGGCAGGGCTCGCTCTGGCACAGGCACCAGCTGTGTGCCCAGGCCTTGTTCTTGTGGCCTGCTTTGCCCTCAGAGGTCTGGCCCGTGAACCCCTGAGCTCAGGCTGTCCTCTGGCACTGCTCCCCCCCCAGGGGCTGGGGGACATCAGCTCCTCATGGTGCCATAGCACACCTGCCAAGGCAGAGATGCACAGTACAGAAGGAAGGGTGGGAGGGCTGGGAGGAGGGTTAAGAGAAGAAAAAAATCCTTCTGGTCCTATTTGACCATCAGTGGGAGCATAAGTTGCCCTCAGAGTGCAGTGGCAAAAAAGATTTAGTTCTGGATGCAAAATTATCCAGCCCTTTATCAGCTTTATCTTCACATGAAGCAAGAAGAGCAGGGGAGGCACAGGCATGGCTCAGGAAACCTGAGTTTCTCAGCAGGAGCTGAGGAGTGACAGAAGGAAAAACCCAAGGAAACAACAAAAATCTTCCTGACATTGCCAAATCCCACTGTCTGCTTTGCAACACAAACACAGAGCTCCCCAGGAACCCACCTCTTCACCAAGAGCTGAAGTCAGTAAGGCAGTTTGGCCCAGCTGAAGGATCTGGTAGCTGTGAGAAGTTTGTGGCTAGCTAAAGCTCCCAAATTCTTCCACACAGAAGCTGATAATGGCTTTAGCACAAAAAGTAGAGGAATTTCATGGCATGGCTCTGTAAGCTGGAACGAGCACAGCCATGGGGTGAAATTGGCTCGAGCCCTTTTTGGGGATGGGTGAGTGCTCCCAGGCCTGTCCCAGGGGCTGGGGCAGGGGGACTGACAGCACAGGGGTCACTCCTGGGCCACTCCAGAAAGGACAAGCCCTGGTATCCCCTTTCTGCTCACCACCCCACCATCCCTGGCTCCCCTGGAGCTGGACTCACTCCTGTCACTGGGAGCCACCCGAGGCAGGGCTGCAGTGAAAGGTGGCCCCCCCTGGGTCACAGGGCCCTGCTGAGCCTCTGGACAAGAGCCCCACGAGCTCCTGCTCCTGTCCCCAGCCCAGGGTGCAGGAACCAACTCGTTTCCTACTCACTATGTGAATATTGATCTTCTCTTCTATCATTAATGCCTCTTCTGTGCCGGGCTCTGGCTGGACCAAGGTCTCCATCCAGCTACATGAGCACCAAATTGGCACTCTGGAATTGTTCTCATCACTTACATAAAATTACCATAATGAACCGTAAGAGCAGAAATAAAAGGGGGGAGGTGTGAACAAATTATGTTTTGTGTTTGGAACTAATTGATTTATGATATACAAGAAATATTGAAGCATTATAAGCACTTAGTAAATTGCTCTAGCTGCTTTTTTAATACTTCAGGCCTCTTTTTTATCAGTAATTTTTTTTCAGCTCCCAAACATTTCCCTGGGTCCACCTGAACTAACTTGTTGAATAAAATGAACTCATTTGCAGAAGCACTTGGGATCAAAACCTGATTTAAGCACTGAAATAAACTGCTTTCAGATGCTCAGCCAGTTGTACTTCCCAGATGAGACTTTTTCCTAGTTTCAGCTAACATGCACTGTTTGACATTTTAAGTACCTTATTTTGCATATTTGCATAGATCTGAATAACTTTAGACTGAACTTAGGGTATCATTACTTCATGTTTAATTTGAGATAGTTTTTGAAGAAGATTATCAATATAAATTTAAAACAGACAACTGAAAACAAAACACAAAAAAAAAACCAGGCTCCAAACTTCTTCCTAAACCACTGGGGACCACTTCGGATTGGTAACTCAGCAAACCCCGTGGGGACAGGGAGAGGAAGCTGTTGAGTATTAAATTATGGCCACAAGAACCTGTGATGCCTCTGATGCACCAGTTCACCCCAGTAGCTCTTGCTCCTGTCAGTCTGGTTCAGCCACATCCAGAACGGTCAGAATCCAGAATGGTCAGAATCCAGAATGGTCAGCTGCATCTCCCAGCCCTGGGGGGACCTTGGGTGCAGCATTTACTCCTCCAGAGCCCAGAATCAGGAAGACCTGAGGGATTTTGGGCTTCCCCTGAGCTTACCAGAGGTCCCAGCTCCCAAGGGCTGCCCATGGCAGAACATTCTGAGGAGCCATGAAGAGATTCAGCATGGAAATCCCTCTCTTTTGCCCTCACTTCAGAGATGTTAGGTGGCATTCCAAAGGGCTGATTCCCTCTCAGGGTGGTGGCACTGTTTGTGTGTGGACTGGGATCTCTCCTCCAGAAGGGAGACCAAAGACAGGGATGGCACAAGAGAAGAGTCAGGTGTGAGGTCAGTGCCTCAGGGGAAAAAAAAGGAGAACCAAACCCAGTGGAAAGTAAAAGGAAAGGAAGGAAAAAAATCCCAAAAAAGTGGGAGACAGGCTGAGTCTGAGTCAAGGAGAAAGCCAAAACAAAGTCACAGAGCAGGAAGGCCAGTGAAGAATCAGAGAGAGAGCAACACAATAACAGACACAACTGAGGGGAAAGAAGATGCAGACAAGCAAGGAGGCACAGCTTAGACCTGACTGCCTCCTTGGCATCAGCAGGGCTCCTGAAGATTAAAAGGCTGAGTCTGGAAGCTCTCACTGCTCTTCCTCCTTTCACAGCCTTATCAAGCTGATAAAGCACCTCCTGCCACCATAACCTCACTGTGTGGTCCATCCCTGCCTTCTTCACCACCACACCAGGGCCAAGTCAGGGCCATCTCTAGGACAGCAGGGGACACACCAGGATGATCATCTCATGGCTGGCTACAATCCTGACCTCAGGTGCAGCTGGCCCCTGGGCTGGACAGAAAAGAAGGATCCTGGCAAAAGGTGGTGCCTGGTCACAAAGGGTTCAAGTAATCTGTGTAAGATCAATTCTATGTTTGGCTTGCAAATTTCCCCAAAGTTATGGAGCCTCATATGTATTTCCTTTTTTCCTCATCCATATTCTTGCTACACACTTAAAATGCATTTGGTAGTTTCTGGGGAATCTTTGAGGAAACAGCCAACAATTGAGAAGCAGCTCCTTCTCTGTCCTTCTCTTTCTGTGAATGAAAGGAAGGCACATCAAGGAGCTGCTGGAGCCAGAGAAGAGGTGTCCACATACACAAGAACAACAGGTTTATTTGCACTCCCCCCTAGGGAATTACTTTCAGTAACAGTATCTACTTTTGACTTCTTTGTCCACACAAGAATCTCTCCTGCCTTGAGCAATTTCTGAGCCTCATTCCATGGGCTTTACACTTGGCAGCAGAGACCTGAAAATGACAGTCACCAAGGAGGCTCAAACAATGCTCCACCACAGCTGATCTGGGACTTGTTGAGTTTGGGACCTACCTAGAACATGAATGGCAACTGCCACCATGGCTCCAAGGCAAGGAGGTTCTCTCACTAAAAGCCAAAGCACAGCCAGGCTGCTGAAACACCTCTGGCTCTCTGCTACCCACTGCTCCCTCTCCAGCACCTTGCCAACAGTCCCTCTGGCCAAGTGAGACTACCTGGGAGGCAAGGACAGCACTGGGGGAATAGGGCCCTCCTGGGATTTTCAGCAGAGAAACGAACTGGTGAAGCTGGGTCCCAGAGCTCTCCTGCTGCTCCAGACCCAGAGAGACACATTTGTGCCACAGAGCCAAAGAAGGGTTCACAAGCTGCTATCACACGTGAGTCAGATGTCACCCAGGAACCAATGCCCTGAGCTCTCTCATAACAAGACAGAAAGGAAGTGGCTCATGACTGACCTGTTCCCAACACCTCCACACCAGAGAAACCCCAGGCTCACTGAGGAGGCCCCAGCTCTCCCCTGCCCCCCCATTTCCAGAAGAAAAAGGCAAAAAAACCGTGCAAGACGAGGCAGCTGAGTGGAGAAACGAGCCAGGAGCTCTGCCAGGCGCTGGGAAGGTTTCCCAGAGCTGCAGGAGCTCAGCTGGAGGTGTCCCAGGGGCTGCCCGGGGCCAGCAGGGCAGCGATCCCCCCCATCCCCACGGGATACTCACAGCCTGCGCATAGGCGCTGTATGGGCTGAACGGCAGGGAGAGAGATGGAGTGAAAATGCCCAGCTGCCCCACCATTTGCTGCATACGGCGCAGGGTCCTCTCCTTATCTGTGTCAGCAAACTTCACCACTAGACTGGAGGAGGCACCCTAGGCACAGAGAGAGGAGACAGAGAGGAGGCAGGAGAGAAGAGGCGTGGGACAGCCAGAGAGTCAGCGGTCAGGCAAGGGAGGACGGGGCAGGACAGGCAGCAGAGAGGAGTGGGAAGAGGAGCAGAAGAGCAAATATTGGCGTGGAAGTGCTGGGGAGCTGCCTGGAACCTGGGCTGTGCCCTTCCCCATCTGTCTGTCCATCCGAGCCTTCCCTCTCACACCCTTCCTCTCACACCTGAGCCTCACACAGCTGCCTATGTGGAGGCACACATCCCTGGCTGCACTCACCAGGTGATGGTGCAGCCAGGAACACCCAGGGCATCGATGGCCACAAGCACCACCATGAGCTTGGCTGGACAGGCAGAGCAGCTCCTGCAGCAGGGAATGCCCTGGCTGCAGCAGTGCACTGTCCTGTCCATGAGGTGCCCCAAATTCAGGCTGGAGATTGCCAGAGATGAGGCCACAGCTGCAGCTCCACTTGCACAGGGAGGCCCAGCTACAGCCACACAACCCCACACAGGCACAAAGGGTTCCCACCCACACCCAGCCCGCCCCAGGGGCCTCCTCTACTGCCTCAATCAGAGAAGCCAAGGAGTGCTCAGACACTGAAGCCCTGACCACCCATTTGGCTGAACTGTCAGCTTTGACCCTGCCCAGTTTTGAACTACTCCAGGTAGCTGTTTCCAAGACAAAATCATGGCCTGATTTTTGGCTCTCTTTTATTTAGCTTTTATAGCTGTGAGTGCTGTCCCTCCCAGTCTGGACAGGCACAAACAGCAGCCCAGGGGACAGGATGGTCACTGAGTGGAGCACAGACGTGCACACACACACCCACACAGCCCCCAACCACACAAGCAGACACTGCTGTTGAACCTGTCGTGGTTTTTTGGAGAGTGTGGGGAGGTCCCTGCAACAGGGAAATGGGACAAGGATTAGGAAGAGGGTAGGTCCCCTGGCCTTATACTCACGGGCATTGTCTGGCTGCCATGGAGTGCGTGGATTGCTGCCTGAGCCTCTGTGTGAGATGAGAACTTTACAAAAGCACAGCCTGGAAAGGGACAGAAAGAGCACAGGAGATTGCAGTGACAGGACTGCTGTGAAAGTGCCATCACGCAAGAGACAGTGTCTGTATCTCAGGTAAGGCAAAGGAAAGCCACCCCAAGGAAGCAGGGAACAAAAAGGATGACTCATCCCAAGTCCTCTATCCTGGAAAAAAGAGGAAGGGTCTCAAATTATTACTTCAATGATATACTCTACACATGATGACACCATCTCCACCCTTGCCCCTGATCACCTCTTCCCCAAATTCTCTGTGGACTCCTCATTGTGGGTACAAACACTTCAACCAGCAGTCCCAGACTGACAGAAGAGGCTCAGGAGTGGCCCTGACAGCTCAGCTACTCATGGTGCTCTGCTTCCCCTCCTGCTCCCTCAGTCTCTGGCCACCTTCCCCAATCCCTGCTGGCAGCAGAGGACTCTTCCTGCCCTGCTCCCTATTCCTGGCTGTTTTATGGGTTCCCCTAAATACAGGGAGGGGAATGAGTGGGAAGGGGAGGCTGGTGAGCACTACCCAGGGACAAAGAGCAGGACACACAGAGGGTTCACACCTTTGCTGTTCCCATCAGGTCCACGGAGCACCGTGCATTCATCAATGACCCCAAACGGTTCAAAGAGCCGGAGCACGTCATCCTCAGACTGCTGCTTATTTAACATGCCCACAAAGAGCTTCCTGTCCCCTAGGGGCAAACACAGAAACATCAACCTTCTATGAGGCTTGCAGTCCAGAGCAGGAGGAGAGGAACACTTAAGCACAAAACAGCCTGGTGGTAAAAACATGCCTGGCATGGAAATGGTTTGCTGTTGGCTGAAATGCGTCCAGGGGTGAAAATGTAGGGTCTGCCCAAGCTCCTCACACCTTCAAGGGTTTCTGTGGCTTCCCCTGTCCTATCCTCCCCAATGGAAAACAAAGGGTTAATAATTTCCTTTCATCATTAGTCTTTTCCTTCGAATAATCCAGAAGAAATGATAGTAAGAAAACCTGTCTGGGCAATCCCATTTCTATTGATCAGCAGGTGAAGTCCAACAGGTGCCTTAGGTAATACAGCAGACCAACCCAGGCAGGGTGATACATCCCAGGACCTTTGACTTGTTTCCTTTTCCTTCTCTCCAAGACCATTTCCTCAGCTGACATGTAACCAAGCATCTTGATTTCTATTTGTCCTTCCCCACTCCAATCTAACCAGCTGTCTCCCAAGGCCTGGGACAAACCCTGGCATCCTGAGTCCCAATCTGCCTCACTGTAGGACCACCCAAATCCTACAGCTGGGTGAAGGCCAAGATCAGCTCCATGGTCCCTGCTCCCCTCTCTCCAGTGGCACTGGCAGGGAGCTGGAAGAGTGCCCAACACATCCAGGACTTTGAGCTCAGACTCTTCTGGGTTCCTCCTCAAAGAGACAAGTGAGGATTATGGTTTTGTTGGGATGGGTAAGTGTGGAGGCAAGGAAGGTGCAGAGTGCCTTCTCCCACTCTCTCCCCACCTCAGCACCCACAGGAGCCCATCCCATGCCTGATCCAGCCAAGCACAAGCACAACAGTGTTGGGGGCAGCATCTCCCCAGACTGATGTGAGCAGCAGTAAAACAGCACAACACTGCAATCCCAGCCCAAACGCCAGCCCAACCTCTGGTTTTGCCAGGAAACAGAGCTAACCCTCCCCCACTGCCCCAGATCCGTGTGGGGAGACAGGACCCACAGGAGGGAACGTGTTGGGATGTGGCTCTGGAGCAGCAGTGCCAGAGGATTCCTTATTGTTAGCGACAGGATCAGAGGGGCTGGCTCCACACAAACCAATGCAATGTGACGCACGTCAGGGGCAATAGCAAGGGAGCTGCTCTCTGCTTGAGAGTGCAGTGACCTGAAAAACAACAGGTCTTGGAGCTACAGCAGCACAGCAGCTCCAGGGGAGTGCTGTGCACGGATGCCAGGCAAGGATGGCACATGACACATTCACACTGTCACCAAGGCTCGCCCCAGCCCCTGCCGTGCTCCTCCTGGCTCAGGGGAAGGTTCCCCAGCCAGGTAAGGTTCCCCACTTTCCCTGCTCCTCAGCCAGGTACAGATGCACTCAGCAGCACACACAGGCAGGACCTACTCGTGCCACGGGCCCTCCACAGAAAAGCAGATGCACACAAGCAGCACTAATGGAGAGCACAAAGGCTCACACAGCCCTGGAACACACTTGAACATCCCCAGCCCCCGGGGATGCCTTCCAGAATGAAATTCTTTAGTGAGCAAGAGGAATGTGCAGACAGCCACCTCATCCAGCATGCAGACACCACAGGGAGTCACCTCACCCTGCCCCAGAGCCCCAGCACAGGCTCAGGCAGGCTCAGCTCTCCTGTAGCCCCAGGCAGACATGTGCCACTTGTGTCCACCACACACATGAAGTGTTAGAAGTGCTGCACCCCAGGCTCTTAACCCACTCCCAAGCAGATATTCCTGATTTATATAACTAAAAGTGGCTGAAATATATGGCTTTGCACATTTTTTAAAGGCCAGGTTTCCCAGCTTCCCCATTTTCATGAACCCCTGGGTAACTACACCCATGAGAATTTCATCCCCTTCTGTTTTCCTTGTGATTCTTTCTACATTTCTCCCTGCACCTGCATGGCAATGGCTGCCTTTGGAGACATTATTTCAGCTGATTGAGTCCATTCAAATTGGTGATGCCCAATAATCCCCAGCCAAGGCAGAGGAGTTCATAAAGCAGGTGCTGTTCAGCTGCCTTCTGAGCAGGGAGACAGCACCTGCCCCCACAAGGACCAGCTCAGGAGTGCTGGTGGTCAAACCAACCAGAAAACAGCACACAGAGAAGGTGAAAAATCTGACTGGAAGAGAGGGAGTGAAAAAAAAAGGGACTGGACAGGAACAGATTTACTGGGCAGTGAAGAGGACTGTTCTTACTAAAGGAGCAGCAGCTCTGTGCTCTGACATCAGCTGGTGTCAGATGTGAGCCCAGTTTGGCCATGGCAGGGGACACTGGAGGTCTGGAGGGTTCCCCCTTCCTCTACCCTGAATCTCCACTGCAGCTGCAAGCAGGCCTTTATTCAGACATGCTGCAGCCTTTGGGTGGCAAATGGGGAGCTCCTTAAAAACATCATCAACACAGGGGACAAATATATTGGGAAACACCCACACTGACTTAAGGTGCTGTGAAATAATCCTCTGTTCTTTGAACTAGCAAGCAAAAAACTGTGGGCTAAGATTTGACAGCCAGAAATGCATCTGATGGTTCTGCCTTTCTCTTCAGGGACCCCTGGCTGGCTGGGGCAGGGGGTGTTGAGATGTCTGGGAATGCCAGTTACACCTTGCAATCAAATCAACATCAAATTGTGAGTTATTCATTATTTTCTCCTTGAGAGCCCCCTCAGATTTCCTGGGTAATTCCTGTGGTTTCCTCCTCACACCATTTCTGTTGAATTAAAAGCATTTTTCTTTACCCTGCCCTGTGGGAAAAGTCCATTGAAACAGTGACTGCTCCATCCCTGCAGCTTTACAGGTCTTCTGTTGTCTGACAGGGCTCACTAACAGAACCTTTTGGAAGTCCTGCCTTCATGTGGGAATTTCAGCTTTCTTTTTTGGAATTTGGAAGAAAAAATAACGCCAGTCTTCCAGGCTATGCAGCACAGGTTAAAACTGTGACACCTTATGGACTTAAGCTATAAAGGCAAATATAAATACACACACTTGGGTTTGGAATCTTTTCTGAATACCAAGAAGAGCAATAGTAGAAGGGAATGAAATCAATGACAATATAAGATTTTTCTCACAGCGAATCCTGCTTCATACAGCCTGGTTCTGAAGATCACACATAGGAAAATGATCCAGCCTGTTCCCTTTGGATGCCTCTGCAGCAGATGGGGACCCCTGAAAAGGCTCCTCTGCTCTGACCTCCACCTCTCTGCATCTTGGAGCCCAACCCATGATCCAGGATCCTCTGATTCCATCAGCTTCCAAACAGGGCTGTTCTCCCACAATATCCAGGCTGACTCATCCCTCCCCAGCAGGGCTGGAACTGCTGCAAACCCTTTCACCTGATCTGCTACCAAATCCTTCCACCTGAGCTGTGATCCTAAAACCATTGATCCCAAACCCTCTGGCATTCTCAGGGCTGATCCCAAACCCGCTGGCATTCTCAGGTCATCAGCTCCATCATTCTTCAGCTCCCACAGGGATTCCTGCAGCACTGGAAGCTCCCCCCTCCCCTCCTGCTGTTCTCCCCTTCACTTTCTCTACAGCTCCTGCTTTTCACCCTCTGATTGGCAATTTCCCGTGCTGTCCAGCAAGCAGGGAAATTCACTGTGATCTCTGACTGTCGAGTTCCCATGGAAACATGCTCTGGGCACCGTCAGCCACGCAGGAGCAGGAGGGGCCAGCACAGAGCACGCTGGTGATGAAGGTACCAAGGAACGAGCCAGGGGTTGATGCTGAATGCTGTGGCCAAGGGAGAGCACACAAGCACTGGACACAGCTCCAACAAAGCCACTGAATTCAGGTCACCTGGCCAGCAGCAGGCACAGCCAGGAGCAGGGACAGAGGGATGGGATGCAGCAAATCTCCTTGGGAAGCAGAGAGAGCCTCCTTGTCCCTGGGCAGTGCTAAAGGCTTGGGTACCTGTCATGCCCATCACTGCAGCCCAGGGCTCCAGACAAGCACATAAACTCCTCTGTCCCTCTCCTCCTGGCACCCCAGGCTCCCAGCAGAGAGCAGGGAAAAGCTGGCAATGTCTGCCCCAGAATCACAAGTCCCACCCTGAACTAATGCAGGCAGCAACTTTTCTGTAGTGAATTTCTTCTGCGGGCTGCAGGAACACTGAGCATCCCAATATTCCCACACAGCCCTTGCAGGGCTTGGCCAAAACTGCCCCTCTGGCAGAAAAATGAGCATCTCAGACCAAGAGACAAATTATGGTGTTCTAACTTCATGTTCTTAATTCAGGGTGCTTCACTTGGGAAATGTCAGTCCCTGTGAGTACAAAAGAGGTTCCCTTCAAGGGTAATGCAGAGCAGTGCCTCGCTGATGCATGCAGCTATTCCTTGATAAATTCCTAATCCATACACTTCTGCCCTGCCCCAAATCTTTCTCTCACCTCCTGCCAGTGTGGGGCTATTGCCATGGGGATATTGCTCTTCCCATATCTGCAAAGTTGTTCAGCCACTTCTCTGACAAGTGGAGCATCACGACAGAAACATTTCAGAGGAGCAACCTGTCTCAGACAAACACAGGGTGCTGTCTTGCTGCTGCTCCTGCCTCAGGAAAAATCCAGTTTGTCATGGATCCTGTGGGAGCTGCTTGTTCTTGAGCTCTGCAAGGAGCCTGGAGGGAGGGGCACAGGCTGCAGGAGGCAGGTGCTCAGACTCCAAAGAGCTCTCCTTGTCCATGGGAAGCAGAGTTGATGTTCTGACATTTGCAACCATTAGGGAGTGTGATACTTTCCATAAACTTAGAGATTTCAGGGTCCAGTGCCTTGGCCAAAAGCTTGTTTCTAAATCAGCACCCTGGTTTTTAACCTGCTGAGCTGTTCCAGCTTGATTTGACAGAGGCATCAGAAATGTCACATCCCAACACTTAATATCAGGTGGGTGTGTACAGAAGAGCCCCCAGCAGTGCCCCACCAGCAAAAGAGAGATGCAGAGATGGCTTCAGCCCTGATTAGACACCAGAGACTCCAGAGTTGCACTCATCAGACACATAAACTTCTTTTTTTTTAAATCAATGTAGTAGGGGAAGGACTGACCACCTAATGGTTGAATCCAGAGGCAATGTGAGGTGCCAGTGAGAAGCCAGCCCTCCCCACACCACCCACTGCAGGCATCTTTAAAGGATCTCTCATCCATTCATGACACCATTTTCAACAGTGAAACACCCTAAAGATTCTGGTCTCTTTATTGCCTATAGCACAGATAAGGACCTTAAATTCAACCCTAAACCAAGGGGCTGAAGTAAAATGCCCAGACTTCAGTAAAACTTACATGTACTATCCCTCAAGTAAATAACCAAAAGTTACAGATTCTATAAACAGACTTTTTTTAAAAAGGAGTATCACATATTGAGATAAAATATTATCAAATATATCTCATGTTCTTGACAGTGCAATAACTGACAGTCACTACAAACTATTTGGAAATGTAAAACAAAAGCCTTCCAAATCTAAATAAAGCATGCAGGACATGCTGTCCCACAGCACAAACAGCAGCACACAAACCCTCCCCTGGCCTCTACCAAACTGCTTTCAGGGGCAGCACCAACAGCACAGGGCATGGAGAGGCAGAGGTAGGAATGGAGAGAAAAGGAAAAGAAATAGATCAGTAAGACAAGGAAAAGAAGCAAAATGAGTTAATGGATTTGGAAAGGGCTGAAGTTGCAAACCTTCTCCACCTGGAGGAGGCATTTGAGCTCTGAGAGCTCCCCATTAAAGTACCAGCTTCTCTTGTTCCCAACCTTCCAGCTCTGAACTTCTCAGTATATGCTGCTCTGACCAAGCTGTCCCCTGCAGGCTGACAGCACCTCCATCTCAGGATCCTTTCCCTTCAGACATTATTTCCCCATCATGTGATCTTTTCTGCAACAGCATTTTGGCCTTGACAATGTGCTGGGGGCTGCTGCAGGACTGAGAGTGGCAGGGCTGAGACAGCTCAGCAGTGATGGGGGAGGCAGTGGAGGGAGCTGCAGACAGGAGAATCAGCTGCAGACCAGTGAGCTGAACACATTAAAAAGCCAGTGCTGCTGCAGGGATCTGGCTCTTATTGGGCTGATCAGGTGTAGGAATGGAGGAACCTCTTCCCAAAGGCTTCAGGAGCCCCAGTGCCACACAGGTCTGCTTCAGTAATGTCCTGGGGCAGACACTGCCAGGCTGGTGGCACCCTCAAACAGCTGGGAAAGAGTGGAGGAGGCAGCCACATCATCACCCTTAGGACCTGGTGTGCTGTCAGCTGCCTGCTGTGTCCAGCTGTCCCTACACTGCCCTCCTGCCCCCCAGATCTCTGCCACACACAGACTCCTCCTCAAACAGAGGAAGGCAGAGTCAGGACCCCATGTCTCATTTTCTGGTCCCCCTCCCAAGCACAGGGCCACCAAAGGAGAAACAAGGAGAGATGACAACTACCTCCACGGCTCTCGCTGTCCGCAGGTTTCACCTGGATCGGGCGCGCCATCTGCAAGGGAACAGAAATGCAGAGGTTATTGCCTGGCCCAGTGCCCAGCACACGCTGCTGAAGGCACTGTCAACAGGGCAGCAGGAGAGAGGCAGAAGAAAAACCAAGACATCGTGATGGCAAGCAGTACCCTTGAAGAAGGGATTGTTTTTTCCAAAAGGAACCTGGCGCTTTTCCCTGCTCAGCTGCTCACCCCAGAGAGCAGCTCTCCTGGAAATGCCCACCATGCATAAACCTCTGCCTCCTCAGCTGCTGCAAGCAGCACAGAGAGGACTCTGAGGAAGCAGCTCATCACCATGTGACTGGAGCCTGAACAGTGGTCAGGGTGGCCTGAGGTGAGACTGTGCCTGGAAGCTCTTCCTGTGTCTGCCCTGACTCAGTGCAGGCATGGCCACGTCACCTAATTGAGCCACTTACTGTCCTTGCAGCAGGGAAGAGACACTGCCTCTGAACTTGGCTAGAAGCAGCACAGCAAGCAGACCTGTCATGTCCCCCCTTCCCCAGCCCTCACACAGACAGCTCTGTGCACCAGAGTAGCTCCTGAGAAGGGCAGTGCTGCTCTCCAGCAACGTCTCTCATCTCTGGCCCTCAGGGGCAATGCTCAGGTTGAAAGTGGCAAATTCCTTCTCTTGCAGCCATTAGTGTCATCAGCAATAATCCAACCACAAAGAAGCCTGAAGGGTAGCTTAGCTCACATGGTATGGGGACTCTCCAGGTAAGACAGAAGTAGCTGCATAAAGGAACCCACAGCTTTAACTGCCTGGTTTGAAAAGCAGGGCAAAACTCATCTGCTGGCAGGTCTGTGTGTCCTGTGCTGCCCAGAGAGGCAGCTGACGAGCTGTAGCCTCCTTTCCCAGCTAGCAGGATCCAACTGCACCAGAATATCCTCCAAGGAATGGTGCACAGGGCAGATTTCCACATTCACAGCACATCTCACTCCATGTCTCTCAGCATCAGTCACAGAGGCTGACAGTGACCTGAATCAGTGACATTCATAATAAAAAACAATCAGAATATCGCAGGGAAGGCCTGCACAAGAGCTGTAGGTCCAGGCATCGTCTGCCCCCTCTCTTAGGAAACCCCTGAGGAAAAACAGCAACAAAACAGAAAATGAAATCAAGCCACAGAAGTCACCAACTGAAATGTGTTTAGAAGCCAGCATGCAATATGTGGAGGGCTGTCAGCCTCCAAGTGGTGGCTGAGCCAGGCTGGCCAGAAACCAGAGGCAGAGCCCACATCCCCAGGAGCTGGAGGAAATCCGTGAGGTGGCTCTGCAGTTGACAGGACAGAAATGCCAACCAAGAGGTGACAGGCTGGCATGGCATGGCACACAGCCTGGCAGCTCAGGGCTGTGAAGCTGGCTTCCTCTGGCTGATGGACCTCAGGCAGGACGAGCAGAGGCTGGGAGCAGACCCATGCCACTCCTGCCTCAAGGACTGATCATGGGGCTGCTGATAATGGCCCCAGGGATGGGCTGGCAGCTCCCCAAAGGAAGGCCAAGCTGCTGCCATGCTGCACCTTGACAAACAACAACCCCAAGGCCTGCTGAATCATTTAGGGAAGAGGGAGAGGCTGCAGGTCCTTTCCCCACTCTTGATCAGCTGCAGGGATTTGCAGAGCTCCTGATGTCCTGCTGTTGCTGCCATGTGGCCCCAGCACTTGCAGCACTGGAGCTCGCCAGGAGCTGCCGAGGGCCCGGCCCCTCTTTCCTGAGCTGAGTGGGATGTGGGGCAGGGATTCAGGAGTCTGTGGTCAGAGATTGTTCCACAAAGCTTCCAATTTCCTTGCTGAGAGGCTGCTGTCACTGCTCACGGTCCCTGGCACCCTGCCTGTGTGAGCTGAGGCTGGCAGAGCTGTGGGAGCAGGCTGAGTGGGAGAGGGCAGGCAGCCCAGATGTGTGCTCAGAAGAGAGGGCTCGTGCAGAGCTAGGAGAGGCAGCTGGCCACGTCACACCCAGGACCTGGATTCCCCCAGCATCAAGGAATAGTTTTGTTCCTACCCAGGATGCAAAACCAGGGCTAAACTAACTGAACTGATGGGGAGGGAGACGAGACAGACTCAGATCTCAGCTTCTGTGAGGAAGCCAAAGCCCCAAAGCCATTTGGGGGTAGGAGGGGCAGCAGGGATGCTGTGGAAAAGCAGTGCACACACATCCAGCACCTCCCTCCCAGGGATGCAGGGGCTGAGGGCCACGAGTCGGGAAGGATGGGGGAGGAGAGGGGGAGGTTAAGTACCTGAGGCCATCTCCCTGTCCCCTCCCCCAACAGGGCTGTCACTCCAGCTCCCAGCACCTAGGATAAAGGAGGTGTTGTCATGGAAACGGTTATTCACCACATGGAACCTGACATTTGCAGTTGCCATGGAAACCAGCTCTTGGGGGCATTCCCTCTGCTTTGCACAAAAGAGACATTTTGATATGATCTCTGGGGAAGGGGCCCCCTCTCCCCATCTGTCCATCCCTATCCTTTCCCCCATCCCAGGGACGTGACCCCAGGGGTGGTGACCCCACAGAACCTGCCACCCTGGGCGAGTGCATCCCACAGGGCAGGGCCACTGACCCAGTGAGGTGCCGTGCCCACAGCTGGGCCATAGCACGATGCCCTGGCAGGGAGGTGGCAGTGCCAGTACAGCAATGTGGGTTAGCACTGGTGCAAACCCAGAGGCAGCTCCTGGCTGGGGCTACAAGAGGAACCAGGGCTGCCCTGCACCCCCCAGCTATGCCCACAGCTCCTCTCTTGCCCACCTGAAACAGCACTTGGGGTGGGCACTGGAAGACTTTCCCCCTGCCCATGTCAGACCAAGCCCTGGGTCAAGGGCTGCCCATTTCCAGAGGCCTTGCCCGCTCCAGTGACTTTGAGAGACACCCACCAACCTGAGGTCCAGAGACCTGGTCTTTGTCTCTGGAAGATATAGTAAAGAGAAGAAAACAAGATACAAGAAATTTGTCCAGATGCTGAGGCTTGGAGAAGAGCAGCAGGATTGTATGGCAGCTTCTTCCTGAAACAGGAGGTCTCCCAGCTGAGGCAAAGGGAGCCATGGTCCTCCTTGCACAGAGGAGGCTTCCATAAAGAAGGACACCACCACTTTAATCCTTCTAAGTCTCATGTTGCCACCTAAGATGAACAAATTATCAAAGGCCTCTCAAGCAGAGGGAGTCCACAGCAGCTTTAACTCAACCACTTTAAGGCCTTAAGAACTGTCCCTGGGGGATCCTAAACTATGTGTACAGGGCTCAGACAAAGAGCTCTGTCCCCTACAGGAACACACAGTAGGGATGGTCAAGTTTTACCTCTCCTATTTGAGGGAGAAACAAAGGAACAGGGCAGGAGGGAGGACCCACTTTTGGCTTACACAGCAAACTCTGGAAGTACAAATTCTCCTGGCCTCCAGTCATCACCTGAGGCTGCACAGTCATCAGGGAGCACACCTGAATAAAAGACTGTATTTGTATATACCCAGCTGGGCCCAGGATCCAGCAGTCAGGATGTGCCTGCCTTGAATTCCCAGAGTGGAAAAGATGCACATGCACAGACATGGATGCTTTTACCACACATGAGCACATAGGTGAGCACACGTGTAGGATGGAGAATTCCAGCAAGTGATTCATGAGCCTGCACCTGCCTCACAAGCTGAGCTTCATCTTCTCAGTTAAATTATTCAGCTGAGCATTATTAGTCTTCATTTCTTAAGAATATCACATTAACATTTAGCACATGCTGTCAGGACACCATGGGCCAAACGTGCCCTGTCCCAGTCCCTCACCCTCACACCTCAGGGTCCTCCTTACCTGCTGCTGATGACACTGTAAGGGCTGTCAGCTCCGTGACCCACTGCACTCAGGAAATCCTGTGGAGCAGCAGTGGGCACCAGATGGGCAGCAAAGCTCCTACTGCCCTGCTCCAGCTTCTCGCTCACATTTCCCTCCTGGCTGGGAACACAACTTCCCCAGCACAGCTGTCCCTACCCTGCTCTCAGCTCTCACAGACGTTTCTCTGCCTGCACCACTGTCCCTCTCATGAGCCTGCAGCCTTTGGTGGCTCTCTGGGGGGGTCCTGGTGGGAGGCAACGGGGCAGCCAGATGGGGCCAAGGCCATCCTGACCTCGGGAGCGTCACACAAAGCACAGCAGCCACGTCCTGTGCAGCCCTCTGAGAACAGTGAGGAGACACCCACAGGGAGGGTCACTGCAGCCCAGAGGAGCCCAGGTGCTTCCAGGGAAGAGGCAAAGCTAAGAGACCTTGCTGAAAGTGTCTGGATTACATCCACCCCAATGCCAGGATGTGGGCAGCACAGAGAAGCAGGGAACCCCACTCTGCTTGGGCTTCCCCTCTGCTTTTGAGGAAATGCTCCCCACCTTTGTAGCACTGTTGAGATCAAGGATCTAAGGAAACATCCTGGCACTCCTAAAGTCAGAGGAAGCTTTGCTATTGGTTTCACCAAGGCCAGAATGCACCACTTCTCTCACCACACCCCAAATAAAGACTTCTGGAGGTGAACTGGCTCCCCATGTGTAATCAGTGCCCAGCATGAGCTGTCAGTCAGCAATCTGGTAGCCCTGTTCTTCAAGGAGAAGACTCCCAGATCCCCCTTCTTCAGCTTTCAAATTGCAAAAGCTGGATGGAAGGAAAAAGCCCCCTGGGACAGCAGGGCAAGCCTCTCTATTAATTACAAGTAAGTAATGTAAAATAGCCCCTTAGGTGCAATGCAGGGGAACCTCACAGTGTTAAGAGGGTCAGAAGCAGAGTGTACAAAGCTCACAATGCAGGCTGGCTCCTCTGAGATGTCAGGAACCAAAAGGCATCCAAGGCCATTGGCAGAATTAGGTCCTAGGCTCTCCACTTTACAAATTGTGGGCTTGTCCTCCTCTGGCCAGTTAAAAATGCCCTGCCTGAATGATCATAATCACTTCTAACTGGGCAGAGCACATAAATCTAAATGCTGATTTGTTCATTTGGATTCCATTTCTGATTGGGAATGCAAGCAGGGATGGATTGGTGCCAGTCTCAGTGCTCAAGTATCCTGCTTGCATCTTCCTCTGACATCTCAGTGTGCCTTAGTCCTGTGCAGGAGAACCATCCTTCCCTGAGAAAGAGGGGTTGTCTCATACAGAAACATGAGCAATGTTAGTACCAAGTTCTGGCACAGCTCTACAGGCTGTTTATGAATTCACCTCATTCAATCCTGCTATGGAGGAGACAAGGATAATTATGAGCAGTGTGTTCCAGGTGGAGGAATCGAGGCATGTGGTGATGAAGATCATGCAGAAAGTCTGTGGCAGAAGCAGGATGTGAATCCCAGAGTACAAACCACACAGCTTCTGCCTGCATGGCTCAGCTACATCTTTGTGCATAAGCAAGGAAGATTGTTGAAGGATTGATGAAACTGAAAACCCAAAAACTCCTCTGGAAAGTTCATCAAGAACACAAGAGATTGTTCTGGCCTCCAGAAAGCCATGGGCCTGAGGACCCAGGCAAGGCTGGATGCTCAGACCCACAGCCCTGTGTCAGCTGCAGCATCTTTCTTCAGCATCTTGCTTCAGACAATTGCCCAAGATTGTCACATGTGTCACTCCCACTGAAGTAGAAAGTGCTCAGCAGGCCCAAGGAATGCTTAGGGCTTAAGGCCTGCAAAAAGCAGGACTAAAGATGTGAGATGGGTCACCAAGTTAGCCTGAGCAAGTGCAAGAAAGCTGCACAGGGAAAAGCTGGGAGCACACACTCAGCTGGCTTTGATCTTTCCACTGGAAAGGACACCCAGCACCCTGAGCCTTTCCCTGTGCCCACTGGTGCACCACTGGTCCAGTGAGCACCTTCAGGGGCTTCTCTATGCACAAGCTGCAGCCTCCAAGGACCCCAAAAAGGCAGGGAAGGGAAGAGCCTGGGGCAGCAGTGTCTGAGCTGATGGACACAGCAGCTCTGCAGAGCTGCACAAGCCTCTCCTGGCTGTGCTGGCAGGTTCACAGGCTGCCACTGGGCTGCTGCAGCCGTGCCCTTCTCCTGCCCCATGGCAGGCAATGACAGTGGCCAGGAAAAGACATCTCTGCTGATGTAACAGGGACCCTCTGCCTGCACACAGAGTGGCTGTGCCAGTTCCCTTGGCAACCACTAACACCGACAATCGAGCAGAGCAAAACCTCGGGCGATACTGACACACCCACGGGAAAATCCACCCAAAACGGGCCCAAGCCCCAGCACCACCAAATAAATCCCCTGAGCCTGTTCTGGGCTGATATGAGATAAGCTGCTTCCCTTTAGGGGTGCTGGTAGATGAGAAAAGAGGCCCCAGGTGACTGCAGGAGGCCCCTGGAGACAGTCAAATCTCATTTGGAGAAGGCCCTCAGTGATCTGGTGTAGTCAGCCCTGCTTTGAGTGGGGTTTGAGCAGAGACCCCAGGGGTCTCTTCCACCATAAATTGTCCTAGGATCCCATCTATATCCATGTTCACAAACACTTGTGTGCAGGCACACATCCCAAATGGTCCCATGAAGGTGGGAATGTGGAGCCTCACTCAGGAGGGTGGTGCCTTTAAGGTCTGTGTGGGCTGGTGTGCAGGTACAGGTGAGTAGCTGTACCTTGAGTACTCACAAGCACAGATAAGAGAGATCACCAGGGAAGACCCAGCTCTGGGAGGCAAAAGTCAAAGCTTTGTGTTGCAAGGAGATGCCAGGGCCTGACTGTGCAAAGGGCAGCAATTTCTCTGGAGAAAGGAAGACCCCTTGTGCACAGGACAGAGCCTGCATGTGTCCACTTGGTCAGCATGTGGGAACAGGTGCTGATCTTTCATTTCCCTGTTCTTCCAATTCCACAGGGAACAGGAGGCAATGTCTTTCTTGGCAGCTTTATCTTCAGTGTAGGCACTTCAGTGGGCAGCTGCTTTGCCTCATTCAGCCCCTCAAGTCAAATCCTCAACTACACAAATAATTTCAATTCCCTCTGCACTGAACAGGCACTGCTGCTGCTTCTTGCCCAAGGGCTGCTTTAGCCCAGCACCTTCATGTCCTGGTGCTGCCATTTCCATGAGATAGCCTTGGCATGCTCTCTGTATTTCTAACTGATAATGCTGCATAGCTCTCAGGAACTTGCTGGTATTGTCTATCAAACCTGCAGGATGGACATGGGAAAAACTTCTCCACCCTGCCCTGTTTAAGGGTTCAAGCTGCAAAGACTAATGAGTGGGGCCCAGCTTCAAACCTCAGCCAAACATTTAGACCACCTCAAACTTGCAGAAATACTGGTCCAGGCTGGTGCATAAATGAGAGGGGAGGGAAGAATGAGATGCACTGCCCTCTCCACCAAAGTCCCTCCAGTCACCTGTGCTCCCTCCTGCCACCACGGGCTGTGGATCCTGACAGATGGCCCAGGTGAGCCCTTGCTCCTGGCAGCTCAGGACACAGCCTACCCACAGGGATGCCCTCTGCTCCAGCTCTGCTGGGTCTCTGCACAATGCTGGTGCCCAACCACCTGAATTAGTGCTGCAGCATCTCAACCGCTGGTGCATTCCCAGAGTCTCTGTCTGCTCTCATGCTGCTGCTCTCTGTAATTTTCCATTCCTGTGTCCCTGCATCCATGAGTTCTCCCTATGATGTAGCCACATTTCAGTACCCTCATCACTGCTCTTAAACTGCCCGTATTCCCAGCTTGGATCAATACCAATTTCTGCCACTTACTTGCCTACCTTTCAGCAGGCCTTTCTTTGTTCTGCATAGAAATAAAACTGTAACTGTACCTTGCCAAAAGAATTACTTTTTTAAACCTCCCCCCCTCCACTTCCTCCCTCTATTCTTCTTCCTCTTCTTCTTCAGGAGCAATTTTATGTAATTTGCAACTGTCTGGCTGCAAATGAAAAGAGACATAAAGCGTTTCTGCGAAATATTGAAAAGCTGGATGCTTTTCCCTCAAATTTCACTTAGCAAGAGGCTTTAACTTGCTGTGTGATCACTGTGTGTCATTAATAACCTCTCCAATTCCTTTCAGAACTCAGCAAAGTGAAGGCACAATCACGAATCAAAGGCATGGGTTATTGAGATATAATATCATTTCACTGAGGCAGGGAGGAGTGTGCTGGGGAGTGGGGAGAAGGTGAAACACTCCACTGCTGGGCTGGCTGGCAGCTGAAGAGGATACCAAATTTAGGAAATAGGCTTAAAGGCCTGATTTCAACAACTCACCAGCTCTGAGGGCAGCACAGGTGTGTTAGATAATACAATATGCAGCTGTACAGGTGAGACTGGTGGAGTCACCATCAGATGTGGATGGTTTAGGACATGGTTTAGTGCACTTGGCACTGCTGAGTTAATGGTTGGATTCAATGATCTCAGAGGTCTTTCCCAACCTGATGATTCTATGACAGTCTTGTTGCTTTACACCCTGAGCACACTGGCCCATATAAAAGAATGTAAAAGCCAAAATTCAATGTCTACCTCAGAAAAAGAAGCTGAGCCTTACTGTCCAAAAATAAGCTTTTTAGAGTTTGAATTCCATTCAGTTACCATACATCCAACACCACTAAGTTCAGAAACAAAAGAGAATTTTGACCTCATACAAAGAGAACTTGCCCCAAATGCCACAAGAATAAATACAGACAACAGTGAATCCTACTGACTTATGTGGGAAACCTAAAATATAAATATAACTATATATAAAAGCTTAGGTAAGCTACACTGCACTCATGGCCCTGCAGGTGGGCTGACATTGCTGGCATCAGACCTGGAGGACCTCAGCAACACCTCTGTGGGCCCAGACCTACCCAGTGACAGCCTGGAAGAGAACCCAGAAGTCCTGCTCCAGCTGCCTAATCACAGCCTAAGACTATCTCAGAAACCATATCAAAGCACTTCCATAACTCTGTCCTAACCAAATCCTATGTCTACACCAAGAAAGTCATTTGTCTCTACTCAGGTTCATGAACTGTTGAGTTCAACCACAGCTTTCTGCATTGAGACCAACAAAGGAAGGTACTTTGGTTCTTGTGGCATCTGCAATTGCTTGGTGGTACAACAGCAAGTGTAGGATCAGCACAAGATCCTTCCTCTGCCACTTTGATCCCTTGCTGTCTCTAAACCTGCTGAGGCTTGGTCATGCATTCAGGTGACAGTTTGTGTCACCCTACACTTCATAACCCTTCAGCTTTCCTCCTTCTCCTGCTATGTGCAATACAGAGAAAGGATATGGGTAAAATGCACAAGAAATCAGTTGTTCACCAGACTGGAATCTCAGTGGTGTGGTCAGTACATTCTGTGCTCTGCCCTGTGCTGGGGCCCTGGCTGAACTCCTGGGATAGGCTTTGCCCCAGAGATCATCAGAAGATGATCCAGATGTGAATATACAGAGATGAAATTTTATGTCCTTGTTCCCGAAACAGGGAAGCAACTGCCTGGCTCTCCTCTCTGTCTGTGATTAATTTCCAAAATGCTGCCCACAAGGACAGGTGATGCTACACAGACACCAGCAAACCATGGCTGAAAGCTACCTCAGCTCACCCAGCCCATGTCCATGCCAAGCAACCGTCTCCACATGACCAGAGAGAGAGAGAGAATTGTGCCTTCTTGGTCACTGAGGGACTGAACAAAAGAGAAACTAAATGTGATGAAGTGGTATATTGGCAGTCTGAAAATAGCTCCAAATGCAGCACAGCTCATCTTCATCCTAATCCTGAAACATAATTACACCACACTGCTCATTAACTGTCTCCAGACAAGTATGTTCAAAAGTACTCACCTACCACAGATTTCTTACTGTTCCCAGGCAGTGTCTTACACCTCCCTTAACATAAAAAGCCTTTAGATCACCACATCATAGATAAATTGCTGCTTTAAACACTGCTCCATGCAGCTCTCTACAAGCCCTGAGAGCACAGACAGTAGAGAACATAGTGAAACATGCAACAAATCCCCCATGTAGAACTGTAGCAAAACTGAGATTGCCTTGAATCCAGCAAGCCTCCCATGAATAATCTTTCAGAGACACATCTGACTTCCCCACTGCATTAACAGCACTGTACCATGACTCCTCTCAACTGCTCCTCCATCCTTTGACTTGTTCCTACAGTCACTGCCAGCTCTGCCCTGGACCAACACATGAGGTTAAATTGCTTTAGTTCAAAAATCCAACCATTTCCCATCACACAAAAATATCTCAGGCAGATTTGTGCTGGTTATCTGTACTCTTCCCCCTGGCTGTCCTGAGATAAGGACCTTGTTAAGTGATAATTAAGTCACATGCATTTCCCAGCACTCAGATGCCAGCACAGGCCCCTGCCAAAAAAGCACAGGTAAACAAATACAGAAAAGGATGTGTGTGGGTGTGGGGAGGTCTTCAGGGCAGCTGGAAGAGGTGAGGGAAGCTCTTTGGACCTGTATGGGTTAAAGAAAAAATGTTATGGTTAAGAATTCCTAACCACCCTCCAGAGACCCCTGGTTTACATTAATTATTCTGTTGCCTTGAGCACTCAGGGCCTCCTGTGAGCTTCTATCTATAAGTACCCAACTCCTCCTCCTACTCACCTCCAAATGAATCCTTTCAATGTGCTTGATCAACCCCCTCAGTACAGCAAAGGAACTGCCCAGTCAAAGCTCTTAAATCATACCAAAATGGGAAGGGCAACAGTCCAGAACTCCTTTCAGCTCTCCAGCAGGTCCCAGGGAGGCAGAGGACTGCCAGGCAAGGAGGAACCTGTTCCACAGTGCCCAGCCTCCCTCAAATCCCACTGAACTCTGCTCCCAAGACCAGCTGTGCAGTGAGCAAGACCCAGGAACAGAGCAGCAGTCGTTCTCTCATCTAAATAACCCATTTCTCTTCAGAACAATGGCATATGGCAAGTGCATTTTTTTATTTTTGAGAGGTTGATCCAATACAGCCACTGCATCAGAGCTCCATCCAGGCACCCTGCAGGGCAATGGCAGAGTAGAATTGGATGCACCAGGAGGTTCTGCACACCTGGAAAAAGGTTCTGGTATCTCATCTCGTGTGAGTTTTTCAGCAATGCCCACTATGCACCCACACACTTCACCTCAAAGCCCACACCTCCCTAGTGACAGGGACAGGAAGCTGAAGGTGTCCTGTCACAGCACAGAGAGCAAAGAGCAGCACAGAAACAGGCTGGGCCAGAGAAAAAAAGCAGCAGCTCTGAAGAGCAGTGCTGTGCTTCCACTCCCATATCCCTGTTCTAAGCCCTGAAACCCTTCTCTTCCACAAGCAGGAAAATTGATCTAAGCCACTCCTCGCCCTCTCTCCCTCCCCTGAAAATTCCCCATCATCTGCCCACGGCTTCAACTCCAGACAATTCACTGGGACTTACCCCTGGCAAAGTCTTCTGCTCATGCAGAGCTGTCTGGGCTTTGATGGCAGAGTCTCTGGCACAGTATGTGAGGAATGCACAACCTGCAGCAGATACAGCGAGTGTCAAGTTAGACAGGCACTTGCAGATGAACATCAACACAAATGTTACATAATTTGGATGTGTCTAAAGCTCCAGGGAAAAAAAAAGACAAAGAAACAACGTGAAAGGACTTGCAGGCCACATCTGAAGTCTATTAAGAGCTGGAAAAGGGTCCCAGTGAATCAACGGGGCTTGACACAGGTGTTGAACAAGGTGAGACACAATGGGAGAGCAAAAGGAAAGCTGATTTTGTCTGTGGCAGAAACAGTCCCAAACACTGTTGAACAAGGTGAGACACAATGGGAGAGCAAAAGGAAAGCTGATTTTGTCTGTGGCAGAAACAGTCCCAAACACACGGATCAGCAGACAGGCAAGGACCAGCATGATTACTGATTAAAAGAAGAAAAGAAGCAGGGAAAGAAGATAAGTATTTGGGATTTTATGCTTATACAAAAGCTCCGTGATCCAGATTCATAAATCAGGGAGCTGTGGCAGGAGAGGCCTGGTCCTGTGTGCAGCATGATGCACACAAACACACACCAATGTACACATGCACCACAAGGGCAATACAGAGCCCAGCAGAGCACCCTGCCTTCTGCAAGGACCAACTTAAGAAGCCAGAGAAAAAGCACAGAGAAAAGGCCAGATCCTGACATTCTTAGTCAAGATATGACTCAACATCTCAGATGAATGCTGGAGCCAAGGGAGGAGGGGGAGGAGTTGTAGCCCCTCCAGGAAGAAGAGGGATCATCTTTGGGTGCTCTGATGCTAAGAATAAGCAAAGGAAAAAATCTGGCTGGTTATCAAGAAACATTTCCTAGCAGAAAGAGATTTAGACTGTGGAATGATCTCCCCAGGGAAGTGCCTGGAGCTCCGTCACTTGAGTTGTTTCAGATGAGGGAAGGCAAAGCACTGGAGAATAGACTCAGAATGCATCTGACCCCCTCACTCATCCCCCTCCTATCCAGAGTGGCATTTCACATCCCAAGCTAAGGCAGGACGAGTCCCTCTGGCTTGCTGATGAATATCCCTGTCTACACTGCTGTGCTGGGGCTGCAGATGCATTGTTATGGCCAGAGAGGCCCATTTTTCTGCCTCCACATTCTTGTGCCTGGCTTGGGGTACCTCAAAGCTGCTTCAGCTCTCCATGAGCTGCACCCAAAGGTGGCTGCAGGGACCTCTCCCCTCCACCCCAGTGGGACTCCATGGTACACCAATGCTGCACTCCAGCTCCTCAGGACAATCCCAACCACAGCAATAATTATCCTGTTCTTCCATCCCAACTCCAAGAAGCTGCTGCAGGCAAGCACATCCTATCTGTCCTCACACCTCTTGCTAGGGGAAAAAACCTTCCATAAACAGCACACAAGCACTAGGTATCTCAAAGAGGTCATTAAAGCTCCTTATTGCCCAGGTTTTGAACCAACAATGCTGCACTGAAGTCAAACGTGGGACCAACAGGTAATTTAACAAATGTAGTGAGGCCAGGAAGAATGCAGGTAAACCTCACTGCTCCTGGCAAAGGCAGCTGGCTCTGTTGTGGTGGGGCAGCTCCCCTCAGCTTTCACTCTCCCCCATGGACTGCTCTGACATCAAGCCTCAAAAGCAGCTCTATAACCAGAGGGACCAGACTCTATAACCTCTATAATCTATTTCTAATAGATTTGAAGGTCTGGTCACCAGAGCCTCAAACACAGATACCCAATTCCACCTGCTGCTACAGTCTGCTACTTTGCAAGTCATACAAGACTCAGAATTCTAAGATAATTTGGGCCAGGTTTAGCTCACAAAACTCTGAAGTCAGCAGTTGGGAATAAGCAATTTATTCCATTAAAAGCTTCAATGCATTGGTACTATGCCCACGTGCAGTGAAGGCACTATCCTTGCCTCAGGAGCATCAGCCAACAACCTAAGAAAACTCAGGACAGGAGAGGAGTTATGTCTACACGAAGCATGCAAACCCCATCCTTGAGTCCCACATTCCAGTGCTCAGGAATGGCAAAACTGAGGCAAAGCACACTCAAAAACCCCAGTCCATGGAAGGACAAGCTAAAAATGAGAACTGGACAAAGACACACCATTTGGTGGGGATAAAGGAGAGACACTCCTCACACAAGGAGGTATTGTTATCATGCCAGATCAGGGATTTGTAAAGGCCAGCAACACCTACGTCCACCAGCACCAATGTGAAAAAGTGCCATGAATCCCCTCCCTAGAGCCCCCTGGTCCTTCTCTTCCCTACAGCAAAGGCAGAATCATTGTTCATCTTTTAGCAGCTCAGGTACCAAGAGGCAGCAGCTTCCAGAGACAGAAACATCCTGTAACTGTGGAGCCTGAAGATGCCTGACTCCAACTCCAACCCAAGGGCAATCCTCACTGCTGCTCTGCTTTACAAGGATGTGGGTATTTGCTCAGCAGAAGCCACTTGTGCTCTTTCTCTTCACTCAAGCATGAAGCAGCAGCCTCTAACATCCTGTCTGGACTGGGGCTGCAGGTACAGGACAACCTGGTCCACTGCTCTGTCCCTGAGCTCTTCAGGTCTCTAAGCTTTGAGGACATTCCTCTCATTCTCACTTCCCCAATAGCAGGAACCTGGGAAGCTGTACTGACTGGGTCTGGAAAGGAAGGAGCTAAAGATGTCAGCTATGTCTTTTGGAAAATATGATTACTGCCTTTCATAACCAGGTGTTTTGGAGGTAGAGTAGTCAATTCCATTCTCTTTGCAAAGTCCTCGTCAGAAATACAGGAAAAGGTGTGGCAGAAACCCTGTGCTCTAAGCCTAATTGTGTAAACAAATATTTGGAGAAAATAAACTTCCTTCCTGAAGAGCTGTTATCTCTTGCACACTAACTCTGCAGCTCCTCCTGGGATGCTGTGACAGGATTCTGCTCACCTTCTCTTTCATGGCTTCTCTGGGCTCCTAAAACTTTGAGCAGACAGAGCCACCCAAGGATCTGCTCAAGAGTGAAGAGATGTCCACAGAGGTGCAGAGGGGCCTGTCACTCTCACTAGATTTTCTCACTTCCACATTTCCTGCTTTAGTTAACAGCAAGCTCAGAGAGACAGGCTCAAGCCCCTTTGGGCACTTCTCACACCAAGTCAGTTGTGCCTGCTGAGACACAGGACGTGGTGTTAGAAACTGCTCAGTGGGGTTCAGAAGCATCAGCCTGGAAGGTCCCAGGCACCCTGGCAGTGCCAATGACCCATTCCCAGCACAGGGATGCAGGACAGCACCCAGAGCACTGTCTGCAAAGCCAGGCCTGTCTGCAAAGCCAGGCCACCATCATTCTGCCAAAGACCCCTCTATGTCCCATCAGCATCAGTGGTACCACCTCACTTCCATGGGCTCCAGGAGGGTTTCCAGCTCCCTGAAGGCAGAACCCAGCCTAGTTCTTGAAAGAGACTGCATAAAAAAAAATATATTCAGTGCCTGATCCTCCCTACAAACTACACATTGACTCTGGAATTTACAGTCCCTTCAGATCCTAAATATTACTCCACACATCAGCAGTCTAAAGCCTTGAGCAAGAAAAGGCTGCTGGTTTGCAGGAGGGAGGGATCTCTAGATTCTGCTTAGCATCAGAAATCACATTAAATACTTCAGCAGGGGAAGCGTGGAGTCAGTGGGGAGCTAATCTACAAGCCTGCAGAAGCTGAGTCAAACTGGGCTGCCAGGGAGGCAAGTTGGGCTGAGGGTGTTGTTGTATCCTTGCCCTCTGGAAAAGCCACCTATCTGTCCACACTCTTCAAGAGGGCTGCTCCTGCCCCTGTTAAATACTCTCCTGCAATTCAGTTTGGCATCTCACACTCCTTAATCACTCCACTTTCCCTGCCATGAGCACTCCTAGGAAACCCATCCAGCTGACACTTGTGAAGGAACTGCCTTCTGCCTAATCCTGGAACACAAGGCCAAAAATTTCCACTTGATTCTACCCACTCAGCCTCCCCTGACCCATTCCAAAAGCCTGTTCAAACACCTCCCCTCTCTTCCCATGAAAATATTAGCTTTGAGACAAACACTGCCATTAACATGCAAATGTATCTGTGATTAACATAAATAGAAAAACTGCCTCATGAATAATATTAGGCTGGAACAGTATCAGCTACCAGTAGTCAGGTTGCTGAGACATGACTAGTCAGGTACTAACAAAACCATTTCATAGCAGAGCTCACATTTCTACATCTCTAAGATTCTCCTCTGCCTCCACCAAATTCATCCATTCTCAGCACCGATTAAGGACCAGCTCTTGGACACTGCAGCCCAACTCACATCCTCCAGCCCCTGGCAGGCCTTTTCCACCCTTTCTTTCTCCCTGGAGGCAGAGGTGGCTGCTCAGCTCCATGTCAAGCTGCAAGGGAACACAAGAGGACACGCTGGGCTTCACTGGCAGTGCTGGCTTCTCACACAACCGCTTCCTCCCCTTTGGGGAGAGAAAGGGAAAAAAGCAGATGGAAGCTGCATGTGAGCTGTCAATTGGATCTCACTGCAGATCAGGAACATGGGGAGAGAAAACTGAGTCTGCTGTTAGAACTGCCCCAGAAAGGTGGCTTCTGTTCAGTGCAGGAACGAGCTTGCAGCCAAAGTGTCCCCTGCTCAAGGGCTGTGACAGTGCTCCAGGCCACTGCAGCTCCTGGGTCAGGCCTGGCACCTTCCAGGCCTGCTGATGCCAGTGGCAGCTCCTCACCAGGATGGCATTCCTGCATGGAGCACAGGCACTGCAGCCAAACCTGGTAAATGAGAGTGATCAGGCACCAGGGTGGGCTGGATTGTGGATCTCATTCCCTCACTGCACGCTAAACCCCCACACACTTCCTTGTGAAGGCATGACTTCTCTGGAGAGGCTGTTCCAAAACAGGCTGAGGATCTACATGCAAACTCATGCCACCAGGAAAGGAATCCCAGCCTCTCACTTCGTACAAAACAGGACAGGGAGTGGCACAGGGAACTGAAGGGGGATGGAAACAACCCCACAACAACCACCAAAGAACCTCACATCTCAACAGCCTCTTTCTGGACAGAACAATCCCTGACCAACAACACCAACATCCACTCAAAAAAAAAAAAAAAAAGTTAGAACCAAAAGGATGTATTTATTTTGCTGCAGAAATCCTGCTTTTAACAGCAAATTAATATCACACACATCTGGCTAATACCACTGCTGCCCCCTCTAATTTCCATACCTAAGCAGATCCCTAGAATTTGTCTCCTGCTTGGAAGCTGACCTCAGACCACACAGTCTATATTTAAGATGTCAACTGGAATGAAATGTGCAATTGCCTCTTGCCTTGGGCCCATTCTCCTCCTTGCTGGGTTTGAAACCTTGCAACTCAGCATCCCCTGGCAGCAGGTTTGGATGCAGTTCCTTGCACACAGAGGCACACAAGCACATGGCATCCTCGTTTTTCACTCACAACCAGACACACTTCTTCAGCTAAATTCATGCCAGCCCAGCCCCCACAGGCTTCAATGAGAAAGTGTCTTCCTTTTGTGTTGGAGAGTTAGATTTGGCCTTTTGTTTGAAAATACACTTGCTTTTTTTCTTGTCCTCTTCCCTCTGTTCAGTCTAGAATGGTTCGAGTGCCAAGGCACTCGATTTTTCCTACCCTTCCTCCTAAATCTGAGGCATCAGCACTGAGCGTTGCACACTCCCTCCAGCATGCACCAACACATGGCCCCATCACAGATCATTTTAGGGCACAGCAGCCCAGGCTGAGCACCGACAGCTTTCAGGGTGCTCACTGTCGATTCCCTGCAGGTTGTTCTACCTGCGCCAGGGAGCGACGCTACCATCACCCCCTGGGATCTTACAGCAAACAACTCCGTGAGTTCCCTTCCTGGCTGGAGCCGTGCTGGTCACAAGATCCCAAACACCTGCTGGGGTGGGGTAGAGCCGCTCCGCTGAAGGGAGCTGCCACGCCGAACGCGACAGCTCTTCAGTATAAAAACACAACAATAAGCGAGGCTAAAGGAGCCTCCTCAAACTTTTCAGCACCCATTAAAGGTCCTTCAGCGAAGGAAGACCCCTCATCTCCCCGTGTGCCATCACGAAGGCCCCTCACCTACCCCAAACGCCACTGACAGCAGCACGTTCGCGGCCAATATTCTTTGTTGCACGGATTTTAAAACCGCAGCGCCGAACCCCTGCCCGGGGTCGGTGTGAGCCCTCTTAGGGGATGGCCAGCAGCCCAGCGAGGGTCCCGCTGCGGCCCCCGCGCTCCGCAGCAGCCCCGGCCCGGCCCACGCTGCCCATCGACGCCTTTGTCACCGCACCCCACGCGGGGCGACAGGCCCCGGGCTGCCAGAGGGGCGCG
>WBNO01016617.1:235297-254818 GCA_013400575.1 Peucedramus taeniatus
ACAAAGAGCCTCGCCACAGCGCCCCCTGCCGGGCCCCGCGCCGCCGCAGCCCCTCAGGAGCGGGGGGCAGCGGGGAAGGCACCGGAGACCCCCAGGAGCGGCCCGGGAGGGTCGCTCGGGACCGGCCGGCTGGGCCAAGAGGGTGGTGAAGGCGGCAAGGCGGCAGTGACCGCCGCGACGTCCATCCTTGCGGGCGAGGGAAGAGCTGTGTTTTTAGGGCCCAGGAGCGCGAAGGGCCCTGGGAGCACGGGAGAGCTCTGAGCACCCACGAAGGCAGAGCCGCTCCACATCCGTGTCAGAAATTAGGATTCGGCCCATTTTCTTGCCTCAGCACGAGGGTCTGGAGGCGAAGAGATTATTTAAAGCAGGAAATTTTGTAACGCAGCCGTGACCCAGCAGCGAGCACAGGGGCTGTGGAGGGGGCTAAGCTGGAAGGGGAAGCCACACACTGACCCAGCTCTACAACCCCGGGCAGGCCTCTCTGTCTGCCCCTGCCTTTCTAGGGAAAGTCCCCTTTCTTCCGAGCAGCTCAGCTGCCTCCTCAGTGGGGCTTGGTGGAGGCATCCCCAGCCCGGTCCTGTGTCAGACCGTGCCAGATGGTCAGGAGCGGGTTGTGTATCCATGTTGAAGCAGCCATTATTGCTAAGGGGATCAGCTCTCCCTCCCCGTGTGAGGCTCTGGATTGCTCTCCCACTGCTTTCTCCAGCTCTGGCAGATGCTGTGAGGCATTGAGGGGATGTCAGCGCTCCAAGCAGCGCGGCCCAGGTGGCCCGGGGCTGTGTCACCTCTCTGCCCCACCTCTGTCACGCCAGGGTGACGCTGAGGCACAGCACAGCCGAAGCTCCATCGGGAGCAGCTGTGCTGCAGGGATGCAGCCCAGCCCTGCTCCGCCGCCCACAGCCACACGCTGCCTGCATCTCCTACAGAGCATTCCCTCTGCAGCGTGCACGGCTTTTGTCGTCACACCACACATTTCAGCCTGTCATGCTGCCCCAGTGTCCCTGAAGATGAATACGCTCCTCGTGCTGGGAGGAGGGAGGGGGTGTTGGCTGGGTTGTTTGCGGAGAGAGCTGTGGCAGAGTCAGGTGCTCGGCTCCACTGAGCATGCCAGGCCTGTGCCTGTGAAAAGGACCGTGGTGCAGGCACAGCCTGGCCTTGCTTCCCCTTGAGTAGTCTCTGCTGAGAGCTCTCTGCCATCCCCCTCTTCTCCTGCCCTGGATCCTGCGGAGGGAGGGCAGCAGTGAGTGGAGAGGTGACCCTACTACACAGTACAACATAACCAGGGCAGCCACAGCTCTGTGCTCCCACTGCAGCCCAATTCAGCATTCTCCTGCCTGGTCCCCAAGTCCCATCCTTCCTCCTACCCTCTCCCCACAGTGCCCCACATGCCTCAAACCCTACCTAGATCTCTCAGGTGTGATTTTACCTAGGCCCCTGCACCAGGAGATACGTGCAGCAGGAAAAGGCAGGTTAGGAAAAAGGGGGGGATGTTACCAGGGGAAGAAGAGGGGTCCCAATCCTACAGAGCAGAGAGAAAAATCAGAGACTACCCAGGCTGAAGTCACGGTAGGAATGAGAGAGGCCCCTGCAGAGCCAGAGGGATTGGGGATTCCTCTTCACTCTCATGCTCAGCAGAGCTACAGCTCTGTACCCTGCTCTCTGCAGCACCGGCTGTTGTGCCCAGCTGTGTGTGGAGCTGCCAGAACACTCACTGAGGGCCAGCAAGAATTGGAATTTGCATCCAGGCTTTTCATGGAAATGGACTCACAAAGGCCTGTAGCTTTCTGCAGCCTGGTCTGAACCCAGGGACACTGCAAGGTGTCTCAAGGCTGGAGAGCTGTCTTGTGTTTGATGGTGTTACCACTCCTAAAATTCACCCTAAAACCCCCCCAGGATCTCCCCACACCGGTCAAACTTTCTGTTGACATATCTTGCAGAGACTGCCAGGGTTCTGCCATCTATTTGGAAGCCACAGATGCATCAGCTGGGAAGCCTATGGCAAGTCAAGCTGTTCTCATTTTTAAAGGCTGCAAGCAGATAAGGCAATGTTTAAAACAAGAAAGCTTTATGGCAACAGCAGCAATGGACAAATCACACCTAAGCAAGTAAAGTTTTCAGGCACCTTTGCATGCCTAGCTTGCTTTTTCACATCAGCTGTTGCAGCAAAAGCTGCTCTAGGCTTTTGTTACAGCTCAAGGGACCCAGTGCCTCGGGTAGAAAATGTCTCTTTAGAAGGAAAGATAAATCCAGTCTCTTTTGGAGTCCATGAATGGACATACTAAAACCACCCTGACTGCAGTAAAGAACAACAGACTTGAAAATACTGCTAGTAAATGAAAAACAGAACAGCTGTCAATCAGCACCTGGGGTTTACAGAGCCAGACAGAGAATTATATACCAGAGTAACAGGATTAAGGGGAAGATAAAAGGAATCTTAGCACCAAGACAGAGAAAAAGGGAAATGAGAGGTCACCTGTGCAGAGGAAAAAGAAACATGTTGCATCTGTCATGGAGGAGTCTACACAAGAGTGGAGCACAGCAGAGCTCAGATGCACAATTCCCAGGGGGTGAGGGAACAGATTCCGCCCAAACCTGAGATGCTGCTTCAAATAAAACTGTTAAGAAGAAAACCGCATTGTATTCCCAACAAATTTCCCTTTTGCAGAGACATTTGCTGGTGAAAAACACCCAAAATATCTTCCTTAGAGACATATCTAGACTTGCCTGGTTTCTTGTGGCATATGAGTATTTGTATTTAGATGGGGCAGCTTAAGATGAAAGGTGAAGAGGTCCAGTCCAGTGGCCCAAATTTGAGAAGGGCTCAAACAAAGGGTGCAGGAACAGCCAGGTACATTTTGCCTTAGGATTGCCTGCCCAGTTCTTCCAGCTCCTAAAGGCAATGAGGAATGGAGAAAATACAAGCTGGAGCTTTGAATTTTCACATCACCTAGGAGACACCATTTAAGACAGAAAATCCTCACCACAGCCCAGGAAAAAAAAAGAGGGAGGGAAAAAAAAAGGGTCCTTTAAAACAGTCTGCCTTTCCTTACCTATTTGTTCTCCAGGCAGAAGAGCTAAAGGACTAGGTAAGATAGTCCTGGCAGAAAATATCCAAGCAATAAGACAGGATCTCAGGGAGATAAAAGTTATTCCTCTAATGTGATTGCTTCTTGTCTGGTGTAAAAGATTCTGCAGCCAGACTGCCAGCCTTAGAGAAAAATATCCTGTGTAAAAGGATATAATGCCTTCAGCTTTTATCCTCTCTTGTCCACCAAGACCTCGCTGTTTAGCTTTCACTGAATATCTGTTTTACCAACCAATTCAGTTAGGGAGTTCTAACATTTTAACTTTGCAAGAACCCAAAAATTATCTAAGTTTTAAGGTTTGTGGATTTTTTTTGACCCAAGTTGTCACAGTGGGCGAATTGCAAGTGACCATCACAGATTCCAGATATCTTTGTGATCAAAAGCAGCTGTTCTTTGAGGATTGATTTCAAAAACAAAACAAAATCCAAATAAACAAATAAAAACACACCACCTTGTGGAAGAAGTTTGGGTTGTGTGCAAACTGTTTCCTCCAATGCTTGAAAGCAAGTTGGTGAGGAAACAATGGCACAGGGCTGTCCTTTCCCAAATAATCAGAGGCAACTCCTCAGCTCTACAATCATGCAATATTCAATTGAGCTGATTGAGTTTAGTTTGGACCTGGTTTTAATCAGCAAAGATAATAAGCTCTGCTGATTTGATCTGGCTTTTCCCTCTGCTCCCCAAACACTCCTGGAGCACAGAGATGGTAATTTCTGACACATGCTTTCATCTGGGTACCCCTTAAAAATAAAAGGACTGAGCATTCCTAGAATCTTGGGGTCATCCCTACAGCATCTGCTTCTCACTCATCTCTTTCTTTTTGGTAAATTCTCTATCTTGCCATTACTCCCCAGATATTATATTAAAAATATTCCACAGGAATAAGCCCACAGCATGAGCAACCTGGCTTCAGGACACAACCTAGTTGTCCTCAGGTTCTCATTACTTGAGAGAAAGAAATGTGGCTTCTGAATAAAGCAGAGAGGATTAGAGGAGAATGTGACAATCACCAGATCTACTCATCTCCACCCCTGCTCCCAGCAGCTTCACCACGGAGCCTTTCAAATATTTTTTCAGAAGTTTTATGAGGATTTCTTTTCTCCTGCTATCCCTAGTGAAAGGCTAACCCAGCAGTGACAAATCCAGCCTCTAGAAAAGCACATTTTCCACTCAGGACTCCACCCCCCATCTTCCACACATCCCCGGGCTGTTCCAGCTCCAGCAGCTCCAAAGAGCAAGGCCCTTTGTACCTCCTACTTCACCAAGGTGCTGTAAGTGTCAGATATATTTAAGAGCATGAAGCATTCAGATACTATGGAAACCAGGGCAAGAGAAAAACCAAAAATAGATGGAAGACGCAAGCTGTTGTAAGGTCTGGAAAAGCCTTGCTGAGGAAGGCTGTGCTTGCTGCAGCTGATTGCAGAGTGGGATCCATTTAGAGCTCGAGCATAAAATATCCTCTCTCCAATCTTTCTGTAGTTTGTCATTTTTCTCTGCCACAGGGAAAGGGATATTCTATAACTTCCCCTCTATTTAACAGGCCTCCTAATTACCAGTTCCTTTGAATGATTCATATTCTAGTGTGCCCTTCCCATGACCTGGAGTAGACTGCTGCCTGACTGCTTCTGTAGAGCAGGAGTATTTGGGAACACACCATGAGGAAAAACCACCACAGAGCACTCTCCTAAAAGGGAAATCCAACAGCAACCTACGGAGAAGGGTGCCTGGAACTAAGAGTCTCTCTCTTGTCTGCCTCTCCTTTTAATAATCCTTTTAACCTCTACAGACAAACCAGTTGCTAAAGTAGAATAATACCTTCACTAAAAAAAAACAGGATGGCACGTGGAAGAAACAGAGGATGCCAGCATGAGGAGTACAAAATCTGACTCAAAGATGGTCAACCAAGTGGAAGTCAGTAACAGCACTTCAGCATCCCTATCAAGAACTACTCAGTGCCACCACAGAAGCACCATCTAGGAATAAAAATTTTAATTGCCTTTCATGAGTCCTTACAGGCTATTCTGTAGTACAAATTCCCAGTCCCTCAGTGTGGCATGCAGAGGTCTCCCTGCACCAAGAGCCAGGCTAAGCTGGAGTGGGCTGGCTGCCACAGCCCCAGTCTCCATCCAGGGAAGGCAGCTGGACCTTCTTCCTCTCTGCTTTCACACCACCCTCCCTGTCAGCAAAGAACTCCCTGATGTCCACAAGGACTTTCCCTGACATAATTATAGGTTGGACTTGGTGATCTCAAAGGTCTTTTCCAGCCTAGTTAATTCTGTGATTCTGTGATAATGACATGACAGAGCTTGTGTTAAACCCAGCCCTGCAATGAGCTGCCCCTCAGCCTGTAGGGTTTTGCTCCCTGTGTCAGAGGGCTGTGATGGGACAGTGGGGACCCCAAAATGCACTGTTACAAGCAGAGGAATTAGAGGGGAGACCTGTGTAGGGAGAGAACATTGATGATACATTTCTAGAGCAGCTCTTTGCTCCTCATTGCTGGAATACACCCTCCTCTTCACTGCCTTGTCCCAGCAGCTCTTCTGCCACCTTCCAAGAGCTGGCCTTTGTTTTCAACCTTTTCTCTGACTTAGAAGACATTTATTTCTAGAAAGACACGTCACCATTTTGAACATCCTGGTCTGAGGAGCCAGCACCTCGGCATCCTCCTGGCACCTTGGCATCCCCAGCAGCAGCCTCAGGGACCCGCGGGCAGGCAGCCACGTGTCCCCTCTGCTGGCACGGAAGGAAGCCAAGCCCTGGAACAGAACGGGGATGCCGAGGCCACACCTGCCCTGAAGCCACACCTGCCCCGCAGCCCTGCGAGGGCCGAGCCCTGCTGGGCATCCCGGGGCCTCCGTTCTGGCCGTGCCCCGCCTGTGCCAGAGGGCTGCCATGGGACACTGGGCACCCCAACTCCAAAAACACAGTTACAGGCAGAGGAGGTAGAGGGGAGACCTGTGTAGAGAGAACAAGGGTGATACCTTCCTGGAGCTGGAATACAGCCTGCAGAGCGCTCCCCAGGGCGGCACAGCGGCTGAGCAGGCCGGGGCTGGCACCTGGAGATGTTCCTGGCACCTCGGGACCTGCGGGCAGGGCTGTGGATGTGACACCCTGGTCAGAGAATAAAACTAGGTAAGCTTTCCCAGAATCGGCCTGGGAGGCTTTAGGGAGCTGGAGATAAACAATGATAGCCAATTATTAAAAACAACCTACAGCTGTTGTTTTCCTAATACCTATTTTCTTGTTATTCCCGTAAGAGTATTTATAAATGGGCATCTTGTTAATTAGCCAATCAGGTGAAATGTATTGATTAAATGATCAATTAGGTCACCTGTATCGATCAGTGTGTAAAAGAAGCAGTTCCAAGTAAAGATGCATGTTTTATTCCACTCAGCCTTCTGACAACTCTGTCATTTCTTATTAATCAGTGACACAGGGCTGCCCCTTGTCACAGCCCCGTGTCACCACAGGGACACCACTCAGCCCCCCACCCTGCTGGTTCTGGAAGGGTTTCACAAGGAGAACCCCTCGGGCACTCAGCATCAGGGTGAGTGCACACCCAGCTCACCCCTTCTGCCACTCCACACCTCTGACCACCACTCTGACAAACTCATGCTCAGGGAACAGATCTCTTGCAATGCTTGTAATTGGAATAAATAGTTTAGTGTTCAAGTAGGCATCGAGTAAGGATAGAGGCACAACAATCTCCACGAGCACGCAGTGCTGGCTGCTGAGGTAACCAGTTTTTCACAGTACCAAAGCTGTTTTGCATAGAATCTTTAATTGCTTCACATGAGCACAAACCTTCGGAATAAACAGGAATTTGCTCACCTCAAGGTGCTGGAATCATGCTTGGAGTGTGTAAATGTTTTCTGTCATACTATTTTACTTTTTACTAGACAGGATGAAGCTTTTAAATACATAGATTTTCTCCCATTTTGTAGAGGCGTCTATTCCTCCAAATAATGCAAGGAGATTCCATTTTTGTGAGCAAAAAGTTCTCTGACAAATCTATCCATCAAACCTATTCACTTGGTTTATTTTCCAAGGGAAAAAGGGACAAACAAATAAAAAAAAAACAAAGTTAAAATACTTAAATATTATTACATTTACAGTCCTAAAATATGTAAATCAACTGCATTGAATTTTCTATTAGCTTTTAAATATTCACCTCAATATACATTTGTTCTTCAGGGCACACAAGAGATAAATAATTGAGTTAACATTGCTAGATAAATCAAATCATTTTCCTGAGCTGCAAATATTCCAGATTATAACCTTGAAGTTGCTATGCAGTAACTACAAATGGAAACTAAACAGATTAAAGTGAGCAAGCAGGAGTCCACACTCAAGTACCCAGAGGCCCAATTTTCTGAGACACCCAGGAGCAGCCCCAGCACTTCAGATTGGTGAGTCAAGACCAAATGAAATGTAAAACCCAGCTTAAACACGGGGTGCAGGAGCAGCCTGGGATTTGGGCTTGGGCCATGAACAATGTAAGAGCATGAGATTTAAAACAAACAAAACACCCTCAAAACCAAGCCCCACAGCAATTTTGGGTATAGCTGTGGTTTTGAATGTCTAAATAGATTGTGGTGACTTTCAGCCACAAATAGTGGGAGACCTAATTCCATTCTGGCTTCAGGATTCTCTCTGCACTGAGTAGAGGAACAGAGTTCATATTGCACAGCGTTACTTCTCTCCCAACAATAAACCACCCCCTCTCATTTGGGATATGAACTACAATAATCCAAATTACTCCCAAACAATTCCCAGTAGTGCCCATGCAGGTGGAAGTGGACAGAAGGAATTAACAGCTTCAGTTAAACCCAGCTGGAAAACCATTTTTTTGTGAGCTGCAGACTCTGACAGCACCAGGACAACAGGTGAAGTCAGATAAATAGCAAAGAAAATGGATTTCTGGCTAGAAGTATCAACTGCTAGCCACTTGTGTGTATGTGGATATAATGCTTTCCATGCTCTCCCCTACAGGCCAGACAAACTCCTCAAAGAAAAAAAAAAGAGGATAGGTAAAAATAAGGGCAACAAGAATCAGCTACACAGAGCTCTTCTGCAATGTTGTGGAGAACTTTTATTTTATCACAACACCTGTTGGATTTCTGCCTTTGTGTTGGTCACTGAATTGATCAGTTATGCTGCAGTGCAGATCAGCTCCAGGGGCTCTTTGCAAGCTTCTCTGTTGACTTACCCAAGGAAACAATGTGGGAACTGAGTTCAATCCCAGGATGGGCACTCTGCTCCAGCTATGAGGAAGTTGGGATTTCACTATCTCAGACTTGAGCATTTATGTTTCAGTGCATGTGCACTTTGATCAAAAGCAAAAACTCTTTTATCTGTTGTAAAAACTACTTTTTATGGCAGCCAGGGAGAGAGACACAAAAGGATTACAGGACAAACTAACACTGTGTGGGAGAGAGCAATGTACCATCCCAACTGTCCCTCAGGTTTATGAACTCATTAATCTTATCCATCTTTTTTTTAGGCTGTTTCCACTGGCTTCTGGCACTGCATCAGGAGTGTTAACAGTTCATTGCTGAGACCACACAGAGCTAAGGTGTTTTCTTTGTGCTACAGCCTCTGCAAACAGACTGGGTGGGAGTTTTTGACTCTGAACTTTGAGCTTCACATCTGGAAGACTGAAGGCTGGCAGTTTCCACAGCAAGGAACAAGCTCCAGGTCTGTTCTATTTGCTCTTGCCCACTACTGCCAAATTTTACATATATCAATTCAAGCTGCAGCAGCATTGCTAATATTATTTTCCTATTTTTCTCAGCAAAGTAATCATTAAGACTGGTGAAATAATCTGCTAGACTGGAGGGAACACCACCTCCTTAAGTGCAACATACCAGAAATGGATGCTGCAGCTGGAGGACTCAAACTACTCCCAGATATTCAGAGCCTACAGAGTTCTTCAGAGAACCACTGCACCATGCATGTTCTAAACCTACCCAGCCCAGGGCATGCAGCTTCCCAGGGCACAGCAGATGCAGTCTCTATGGGCAGAGCATAAAAACCAGTGGAAAACAATCAAGGCTTGCCTTTCAGCCACTCCAGCAACTTCTGAAGTCATTATAAATTCATTTGGCAGAGGAGTGCCATGAGCACTTCAGGCATGCAGAGAGACACATTTCAAATGAGCACTCAAAAGATGAGGAAAAGGCAGATTTCCCAGTGTGGCTGATAGTTCTGGAGTGCTTGGCACCATGCTGGCACCATGGTGAGCCACTGACACCAGCAGGCTTTCCTGGAAAAGACAAGACCCCTTAAAGAACAAGTTGCTACATATTTAAAGTAGCAGAAAGGACACATCATGGGGTAAGGGTACTCCAAGAAGGAGATTACAGTAAAATAAACAAAGGAGGATGGAAATCAGTGCTTTGGTGCCCATCCAAAGGTCAGTGACTGGCCACAACAAGCCCTTTTCTAACAAGCACGTGCACAGCAGGTGTGTGCAGGCAGGAATCCACAGCTGGAATTTTCCTTGCATGCACAAGAAAAAAAGGTCCACCTTGATTCAAAAATAGCTTTTCAGCCTCTGTGAGATATGCTGCTTCAACTACAAATAGTAGCTTAATTTTTTTTTAAAAAGTGTCACCGTGGCTTGTGAGGAGACCTTATGTACACAGAAGAGGTTTACAGAAAAGGACTCAAAACTTGCTGGGTGGCAGGACAGTGCTCAGGGTTATCTTCTAGAACTACAACTACCTAGAGCTTGTAGTATTTCAATAAATTTTCCAGGTCTGAGCTGCTCTTGCTCTCGTTATCAACTGAACCAGCTTGTGTAAGTACATGGAACAGCATGGAACATGATCCTGCAGCAGCTGGACTATGGAATACCTCTCAAAAATCAAGCAAGAGTTTAGCACAGAGTGGTGGCAGCTGTGAACTCTTCAAGGACCAAAAACCTCCAGAGAAATCAAGTACACAGCAAAATGCATCCTGCAAGAGAGACATGATAGGACCTGTCCCTGGCAAGAACCCTCATGCCAGAAACTCATCTTAATCTTTCCTCATCCTGATAACAACACTCAAGATCACTCCCAGTGCACCTCCTAAAAAGGGGTGAGTTTGAACAAAATGCAAGAAGGTGCTTGCTGCAGACACTGCTTGCTCAGCACAACTCCCTAAAGCCAGGCAGTGAACTCAAGGAAGAGGTGCATAATAAGGAAACATGCTAATTGCATTCTCTTTAATTTGTATGTGCACTTTTTGGTTTTTTCTTTTAAACAACTGCTCCAAGTCCTTGTCTGCTGGGCAGGGATACCACATCAGGCTGTAGTTTCAGTTTCCAGGCTGGCTGTGTGACAGTGTCCATGAAGGTGCTGGACTTTGTGTTACACTAGAGAAGCTGCCCAAAATCAGACTGCAGGAATTGCTGAAGTCTCTGAGCCTCTCCCTCACCAAAATGCAAAGGAAAACCAGACATGGTGCAAGTCAGGGGAAGAAGGTGAAGAAAAGCACTTCAAAGGTGCACAAGAGTTAAAATTTCATTTTCTTTATGCCTTCCTCCCCTCTATACAGTAGCAAAGAGGAGACAAAGGAAAAGGAACAGCAGGGTTCAGTGGAAGGCAGAAGGTTCCCAATGGGCTCACCGATGGCTCAGTGCTGCTGGGTGGGGGGACTTGGTGCTTCACTGCTGCTTGGTTTTAAGGGATAATCTCTGTATCATCTTGTAAAGGAGACCAAAGTGCTGGAAACAGAAAGGAAAAAAAGTAAGCAGGACAGTTCTAAACACACAGCTTAGCAGAAGGCTTAAAACAATACCAGTGTGCAAATGCAGTGCCTTGTTTGCATCAACCACTCATCCTGAAGATGGAGTGGGACTTGATGGATGAGGAATTATGACAAGGAAGCCAAGTTATACAGAAAATGATGGCTTACAGAAGTGTTTGTGCAGGTCTGTATCACCTCATTGTGAAGATGTGTTAAAGAATTTTTAAATTTTTATTTTTAAATAATATTAAAAAAAATTTAATGCAATTCTGTTCCTTCTGAAGGCGAGGAGAAAGCTTCAGATTTCAACACATGCAGATCCCTGGTCTCTATAGAAACACTGCTGCCAGCAGTTTCAGGAAGGTAAAAATGAACCAGGCAAACACAGAGATTCCCAGCAATTCACAATTCTTTAACTGGATCCTCTCTTTCACCATTTCCCCTGTGACTCAGAAATTCACTTAATTCCTCTTTTGATTTTGCTGGGGTTGATTGTATTTTGATTTGATATTTGACAAATGTAACAAGATCCAGGCTTCAAATGATTTCAAATTCAAATAACAGAACTAATGAAGATTGCTAATAGAAATAAAACTATGTTTTTCCCCTTGTTTATATTCTTACACATTTTAAATGCTCATGGTTTCCCTAAACAAATAATAGACACAAAGTGATCAAAATTGAGTGACCTACAAAGCTTCCCTTTCATTCATGTCCTTCATGAACCCAGGCAGGAACAAAGCCTTGCTCACACTGTCTTGGTTAACACTGACACAAAAACATTACATTTATTTTGGCTGGCCAAGGCATGCAGTATTACATTCCCAGAGGTATGGACATAGGATGTATTTCTGGTTTCATTGAAAAAAGAAAGCAAAACTCTGAAGATGCATTTCTAAGCTGCATCCCAAGTTCAGGTATTTCCTAATAGTACAAGCTACAAACCTTTAAATTACCAAGGTAACTAAAATTTGTTGTAAAGTTCCAGTTTGGAGACAATAATTTAGCAAGTGAGTTATGCATGTCCTTTACAAGAAACAGCTCTAAAAAACAGGTTTGCACTAGAATGGCAAGAGACTGCCTACAACACAGATAAGTGGCATTATTGTTCCAGCTTTAGTGCTGGCACTGTGTGAATTCCTGTATCTAACTTGTTTTATAGGAAAATAATACATCTGTGTCTCTTACCTGCACTGCAACATAGGCAACACCAAGGTAGGCTGCAATACAGACAGCCAGGAGCAGGTCAAAGATTGCTGGCTTGACCCTGAAACAAGGAAAAGTGCACATGAAATTGCTACAGCAGTTCCTGCCAGGGAGTGAGACAACAGCCCAGCATGCCCAAGGGAATTCCATACCTGTATGCATTCATCACCTGCTTCAGCTGGTCATAGAAAACAAACTCAGGGTCCCTGTGCAAAGGAGAAATTTTTCAGATTCTGCTGCACTTCTTGACCCTGCAGTCAGGACAGCCCAGAGCTGCTCCCAAGGAGTTCACCCAACCAGGCAAGCATGACCACCTCCCACACTGGTTTTGAGCTGTTTTTAGTCATCAGGACTTTCTTTTCCAACTATCAGAAGCCCAAGGACACAATTCAGAACTCATGCTGTTGTTCAGCTGTCTCCAAAGAGGCTGAACATGAAAAATTCCTCCCTCTGTTCATAAAACAGCTTCAGCCCGAGCAGATTCAACAGGATGGAAGCTGCCTTTTGGTAATTAACCAAAACTTAAGTGTTCTCCTGCTCTCAGAGTGGGAACAGTGAAACCAAAACAGTTTTAAAACAAGGTTTTCAGACAGAGGGAGCTGCTGGGCCTCGTTCCTGTGCTGTGAGGAATCATGAGCAGCTTTCCCTGGGAGAACACCAAGCATGAACCAAAACTGACGGGAGAGCAGAAAAGAACAAAGCTGCATGTCAAGAAACCAGGAAAGCTGCAGCTCAGAGACAAAATTCTGTCCAGGGGGAAGTCAATTTGCATGCCCTGGCTGGATTTTTCATGTCTTTTCTTACCGTTTGTCTGCCTTCACATGGTGCTGCTTGACATCCTTCAGGTAACGTCCCATGTAATATTCTAAGGTGTTGAGGAAGGTGCTGTCCTTATCAATCAGCTGGGCAGCCCTGGGCTGACTGCTCAGCCAGTCCATCACTGACTCCAGTTGCTCCTGCTGGATTTGCTGCAGAAAAATACCACCAGAGAAAGGGAGTCAACCACACACCAGAGCTCTCTCACAGATTCTAGGTTCCATAGGTTACAAAAATAATGCACTGTGCTTACCATCTGATCTGTGAAGATCTGCATATCTGCAGGTGCTCCCTACAAGGGAAAATGGAAAAAAAAATCAACCCAGGTTATTTTTGAGCTTGGCTGGGCAGGACAAGCCTGGCCAGCACTGCACAGTGGGCACCTCTTACCTTTTCTGTTAGATTGTAGATGACCCTTGTCAAAGCCTCAGCAATGATCTGAGTATTCCTGGTCAATGCTTTAGTGTCTATTCGTGCCCTAAAGCAAAAGAGGGGATCATGGACTTGCCAATGGCATCAGCTTCTTCTACAAACAACCCTTTTTCACTGAGCCTGAATGCAGAGCCCAACTCCCAACATTTGTCACCTGTGCCCTGACCACCAGAAGAGCACAAGCAGTTGTGAGGCCAGGTTTGTGGGCTGGGTTTAAAGCCCAGCCTTGCTCCCCAGGCCCCTCACCTCCTGTCCATGATGCTGTTGCGCAGGCTGTCCCGGTGGCTCTCCAGGTGTGAGATGGTGAACGCCGGCAAGCGCCGGATGGCGAAGCGCTCGTGCTCCCACGCCAGCATGTCCTCTGCCAGGTTGATCTTCTTGTGCACCATGGAAAACTTCACCTCTGGGAACTGGCTGGCAACAACCTGAGGACAAGGGGAAGCCATTCAGGGGTGCTGCCCGCTGCAGAGTCCCATCCTGCACTGCCCTGTCTGCCTACACCCACTTCTGTGTGCTCCAGAATGTAAGGTGCAGTTATTGACATTATTAAAGCTGGATTTTCAGGTCAAAAAGAGCTGTTTTAATGTCTGTACAGGGTAGCATTTGCAGATCTAGTCTGCTTCACTTGGGACTGTGGCATGAGGATTTGTCTGCACTTCAAATCGAGTGATCCTAAACAATACATGAATTATTTCAATAGCACACCCTTTCTTCACATCTTCCTTCCTCTCATGGAGAGCTGTATAGTAAGTTCCAAGTTCCCATGAACCTAAAATGCTTTTTCTTACCATCTCCAGTTCTCTCAGAAATGCATGCTGCAAGGTGCCCTCCTTGGGAGGCTTTGAGACATGAAGATGAAGGCTATTGCCTCTGCCCAGAGTGTCAAGACAGAGAACAAATGCTACATTGTCCTGCAGCAGGCTGGAATCTGGAACAGAAAAATCCAAACCTTTATTACTACATCTTGTGCTGGGATTTTCACACCCCTGAAAAAGGAAGGATTCTCACAGGAGAGCTGACAATTAATTATAGACATTTAACACAACCAGCCCCTTACTCACCAGTGTGGTCCAAATTATCCTCCAGCCACCGCTTAGTTCCTTGATAATTAAACTTGCCACCTCCAGATGCAAAGAACAGCAAGTTATACCTGCACATCAAAGAAGCCAGAAAAGGGTTAGCATGCTGCACTCCAGGAATTCCTGCACTGAGCCTTGGAGGTGTGGTGAAATCACAACCACTTGCACCTGACATCCAAGCAGACTGTCCATTAACACTTCCCACATGCCACATACTCAGGTAATGGCAGGACAAATTAAAAGTGGGAAGCTCCCAGTGCTTGAGGATGGAATCTGCTTCCCACATCATCCCCTCCACGTGTCAGCTACACACATTTAACCCCAAACAGAGCAGTTCCTCACCCAGCATGGGTCCTTCTGTAGGTGTAGAGCCGAGAGAACAGCCTGGCCAGTTCCAGCAGCACTGAGATTCCACTGCCATTGGAGTCAGCCCCATGGGACAGCCACTGCAGGGTGAGGAGGGACAGACACAGGGTGACAAACCTACACTGACTCTCAGCTACCAGAACAGCTGCAGGACAGCACAGGACTGTGCTCCACTTGTAACTGCCCCACAGCCTTAAGGCCAAGAAAAGACACATAGGCAGAGGGAAAAAGGACAGGAACAGGGAGCTGTAGGAAGAAAGGAATACTCACTGGAGCCACTCCAAAGGAATCATAGTGGGCAACTATCACAACAGTGGGCAGGTCTTCTCCACCCAGCCCTGTCAGCCTTCCCTGCAGAGGAAAGAGAGCAGTGTCACTCCCCATCACCTCTCGTGTGCCTCTACAAGGACAGCCTGACTTCCACATTCCTGCTGAGTCTGCTGTGGCCTCACTTGTGAGGACTTCAGACACCTGGCTGAGACTCCCCTGACTTGCCCTGTCAGACCAAATGTCTGATAAAGTCCCAATAAAAGATGTCACCTCATCAATGTTGCCAGTTTGAATCCATACACAACTCACCTCCACACTGGGGATGAGCCAGTCATTGATAGCTTTGCTTTGAGCCCCGCTGGTCACCATCTGGAAGCCATTGGCAGTTGCTGTGTGCAGCAGAACTGAAACAAAAACACGAAAAAAAAACCCCACAATGTACACCTGGAGAAGTTTCATCCCTTCCTTTCCCCTGCTAACTGAGCTTTGGAGAGACCATCTTTAAACCATTTAAGCCCTCTCACTTGTCACTGGTGTTTATGCAATGACACAGAGTCTCAGTGACTGTGCTTTTTCATTCTAAAATTCATTTTGGCTGGTAAAAAACTTTTCCCCAGCAGTACTAAAATTAGTCATAAGCAGCAGGTCAGTAAGACAGTCGTATTATTTACAGGGAAGCATCAAACTGATTTGTGGTCAGACAAAAAGCTTCAGCTTCTACCAAGGCACCGTCATCACTTAACATTTTCAATGTTGATTTAATCTAGTTTTGATTTCTACCTTACTTGAAACAGTGTGAGGCTGAGAACTTCCTGCAACTGTATGTCCAAATATAGTCAAGTAATGCTTTCTTATACTGTGCTTTTCTTCCATTGAATCTCTAAACACTTTGACAAAGACAGAATAAACACAAAGGCAACAGAACACTGGTTCATGGTGCACAGCAGACTCCTCCCAGAGGTGGGAACAGGCCTGTCTTCCTCTAAACTTTTTCCTCCTTGTTAGAACTCACCTTCTGCAGCTGAGGCAGAACCCTGTGATGCAGAAGCAGCCCGTGTTTGTTCATAGATAGACAGCAGCTCCTCATCTTCCACTGCAAAGTAGACTGGCACAATGGTTTCCATAGCAAGCATTTCTGGCTCTATCTCCATGAATTGCTGAGGATTTAAGCGAGACACAAACTTATCATCTGCTAAACATGAAAGGTGTCAAGAAAAAAATCAACAACCAAAGCAGAGAGAGAAGTTTTAAAATTAGAATACAATTTGTTGTGCGCTACAACAGAATCTTCCAGCCCTGCAGCAACCAAGCTTTTCTCCAATACGCCTCCCATGGGAAAGGAAAGAAAACTTTTTCTTTACCCGCACGACATCCTGGGGGACAGAGGAGATGGATCGTGGCAGGATGATCACCACAGCCCCGGCTGACTGGCGCAGAGCCTTCTGGTACTGCTCGTAGGAGAAGTCCACCAGCCTCATCATGACGCAGCGGCGGCTCAGCACGTCCGCTTCCACGGTGCGCGCCTCCGTGTTCAGCACCGCGCTCCTGGTGCCTGCCAGCAGGGAAAGCACGAGGGCTTGTGAGGCACTGCACCCCAACCCCCTTCCCCCTTTCCCCATCCAGCCTGCCTCCTGCTCAGAACGCTCCTGGGGACAGTCTGATGGGCTGCAGGGAGGCCAGAAGCTGCAGAAAGCCGAGTTCGTCTCTTCGTCCAAGAGGGAGCAGAGGTCTGTGGGTTTTCCTGTGCAGCCACATCCTGCCAGACCCCCTTATTCCACACCCCACAGCCTCACCTTCCAGTCCTCATCCTGCCAGACCCCCCTTGTTTCACACCCCACAGCTTCACCTTCCAGTCCTCATCCTGCCAGACCCCCCTTGTTTCACACCCACAGGATCAACCTTCCAGTCCTCATCCTGCCAGACCCCCTTGTTCCACACCCCACAGCCTCACCTTCCAGTCCTCATCCTGCCAGACTCCCTTTGTTCCACACCCCACAGCCTCACCTTCCAGTTTTCCTCAACACAACACACAGGCTACCTGTCTGCTCAGCTGCACTAATTACCAACACACCTGGACACAGCCTGGCCTCTCCAGAGCCTCCCCCAGCTGGAGGACCAAGCTGTGCAGAAGATCCTGATGAGAGGACACCAGACTGGCCCATGTCACCCCGAGGACACCAGCCTGCCCCATGTCACCCCAAGGGCTGCTCTCACTCAGCCCCAAGGAAGGTTCTGCAGCTGGCAGAGTTACAGAGGAGCAGGCTGCTCCTGAGGACACATCCTCTCCTGCTCTGAGTTCCAGCAGATCAAATCCCCCACGTGGAAATGCAATCCCCTGGGAGCACAGCAGGCTTGCCAGAAGCTCTTGCATTCCTCAAGGGAGGGCCAAGAGGACATCTTGTGCAAATAGAGAGGGTCAAATCCACCTTACAATTTATAATTCAATTTTTTCTTCTATAACTCTGGCACCTCCACTGGAGATCTCATCGTTCTGGGTCCCCACACAGGGACAGACAAGGTGCTCCAGCCTCTGTCAAACAGGAGCATTGCTAAGGACGAGGTTTAAACCTGGCTCAGCTTAACTCTAACATTAGTTTGGTCTTGTCAAAGGTCACAGAAACACCTAAACAAGAAAAATCTGCATTTCCCCTGCCCAGTATCAGTGAGGGCCACACACCCAGAAACAGAGGCCAGGCACAATGGGAGTTCTCCCCACAGACCTCTGACACTAAACAAACAAACAACCAGAGCAAAACAATTCAAAATGAGGATAATGCTTCCACCATTTCCAAAGGAATGATGTGTAAACACAGCAATGTGTGCACCTGAAGTTCTGCTCTCTCTGACATCTAAGCAGAGCAGACACAACAGTATTTTTCTGGCAGGTTGATTTTCTGTAGTTTCTCTACAGAGAGCTGGTTGGTAATCACTTATTTACAAACTAATGAATTCTCATTCTATCAGTATTAAAGGAAATTCAACCTTGTTCTTAAATTGTTCTGTGAGTGATGCTGACAAAAAATTCTTCCCTCTGCAAGAAGAGGCTGAGCAGCAACCTGTTACTTGGTATTTTTGGAAAAGAATATAAGAATCTGGAACAACAAATCAGCTCAGCTGGTCAGAGCACGGTGCTAATAACACCAAGGTTATGGGTTTGATCCTCTGTGGGTCATCTGAGAGTTGGACTCAGTGCTTCTTGTGGGTCCCTTCCAGCTCAGACTGCTCTGAAATGCAGCTTTTATCCTGAAAGACATCTCAGAGCACACAAGGAAGAGGAACAGCAGCAACCCAAAGGGAGCAGGAAGGAAGAAGGGAGACACACAGCCCACCGAGCTAAAAGGCTCCAGGAAAAGAAACAGCAGAAAAAGTTAACTGGAAGCATCTTAAAAAAAAATAACACCTGGCTTTTCAAGAGGTCACAAAATGTGAGCACTTGGGTGGAGGGGACACTCAGGCAAGCAAAGTCAAAGCCAGCTGAGCCACATCCCTGCCAAGCCTGTCAACAAACAGCTCCCAGCACCTGAGAAAAGAGAGAGTCCTACCCCCATGCAGGGCCTGCCCTGGAGCTCCTGGGGCTGTCAGCAAGAGAGCCCTCAAGGTGTGGACACGTTCTGAGAAACTGTGATGGAAGAACCCAGAAAGAATTCCATTTATTTAGAAGCCAGCAGAAGCATGAAGTGTTTAAGAAGTACACAGGCACAGCTGCATTTCATAACTTATATATGTGAACTTATTAAGACCTGAAAGAATGAGAGATGGTGTCTGATGGACAGCACAAATGAAACGTGAGGCTGCTCATTGGTAACTTACAGGAAGAGTCACTCACAGACACAGCACATGCCCTGGCCAGGAATAAAATCTCTACAGAAGACCCAGAAACAACCTTTGATTCTGGGTTTGTGGGCACAGAGGGGAGGAGGCTGAGGGCTGCAGCACCTCAAGGACTCCAGAACAGGGTGTGTCTCTGACCCAAAGAAAGGTGTTGCACAATCAGCAGGATGCAAGGGGGAGAACAGAGGAAGAAAAGGTCAGTTCTAACACAGGGGGAGGACGGGCTTTGAAATAGAGCCACTGGAGCAACACAGAGCTGAGGATGAAGAGGATGAAGAGCGAAGAGGAATCAACCGGTCAGTAAAGGAGTCAAAGGCAAAAGGACAAAGCTGAGCTCACAACCGAGTTTATCAGAAAGCAGAGGGATGCAGCTGGACCCCCAAAACACAGAGCCCTCAGCCCACAGACAGGGGTCCTTGGCCACCTCTAGGTCACCACGATGGAGCTCCCAGCCCCTCTCCTGCTGGAGCTGAGCCTGGGCAATGAAACCCAGCCAGATGGGCCCTCCTGAGGCCTCCCCTGCGCCTGGGCCTGGCCCCGGGCCCGGCTGCTGCCGCCTCCAGAGCCCCCCGAGCCCTCCCCTAGGCCGGGCTGCCCTCCATGGACCGCCCGCGGCTTCACGGCCTACCCTGGGCTCCTCCCCGGGCTCAGGGCTCCCTTCCCACGGCCCCACCAGCCCTGAGGGCGCCGCTGCCGGCAGC
>WBNO01016617.1:254988-288941 GCA_013400575.1 Peucedramus taeniatus
TGGGATGGGGCGGGATGGAATGGGATCCATGGGATGGGATGGGATGAAATCCGTGGGATGGGGCGGGATGGAATGGGATCCATGGGATGGGATGGGATGAAATCCGTGGGATGGGGCGGGATGGAATGGGATCCATGGGATGGGATGGGATGAAATCCGTGGGATGGGGCGGGATGGAATGGGATCCATGGGATGGGATGGGATGAAATCCGTGGGATGGGGCGGGATGGAATGGGATCCATGGGATGGGATGGGATGAAATCCGTGGGATGGGGCGGGATGGAATGGGATCCATGGGATGGGATGGGATGAAATCCGTGGGATGGGGCGGGATGGAATGGGATCCATGGGATGGGATGGGATGAAATCCGTGGGATGGGGCGGGATGGAATGGGATCCATGGGATGGGATGGGATGAAATCCGTGGGATGGGGCGGGATGGAATGGGATCCATGGGATGGGATGGGATGAAATCCGTGGGATGGGATGGGATGGAATGGGATCCATGGGATGGGATGGGATGAAATCCGTGGGATGGGATGGGATAATGGGACAGGATGGGATGGGATGGGATCCGTGGGATGGGATGGGATAGGATAAGATAATGGGACAAGATGGGATAATGGGACAAGATGGGATGAACAGGACCAGGCAGGAGGCTCCTGCTGCCTCCTGAGCAGGGTGATCCCCCTATCCCAAGAACAGAAGGGCAGCTCCAGCTGTCCCCAGACTACAAAAATATCCCCCAGGCAGTACCTGGCCTCCAGAGGAAAAAAAAACGAAGCAAATCAACCCAAGACTTTCCAATCACTTTGATTTATTGCAAAATAAATGGGCTGCACACTCAGCTCCTGCAGAGGGGCTGGGCCAGCAGGATTTATGTGAGTCCCCAGTGCTTTGGTGGCCTTCTGGCATGGGGAGTGGAGGCATTTGGATGCTGCTCTGGTTATTCCCTACATGAGAGAACAGAAAAGCAGGGATCTGAGGCACAAGCTGGCCCAGGATGGCACCAGGCTCCCCAGTCTCTCTGGGCATCTCCTGCCCGTGCTAGTGCCAGCTCTGAGCACGGTCACAGCATTTGCCCTGGCCCACTGCCCAGCCTCTGCACCCCGGGGAGGGTCTGAGCTGTGGCTGCAGCCCTCTGCCATCCTCAGGCTGGGCAGGACATCAAGCTTGCATTCCTTCCCAGCAGCTGTGCCCATCACAGACTGTCCAAAAAGATTCCAAAGGCTTGGTAGGGCCACCTGCTTGGGGAAATCCACCCTATTTGCCAATGTGCCCTGGGGCAAAACACCCTCAGGTGGGCAGCTCCAGCACCTCTGCACACCCAAAGCTCACACACAGAACCTGGGCACTGCAGCTGTCCCAGCAGAGCACCAATCCCAAAATGTGCCCGTGTCTCTCACTGCCAGCCTGGGAGCAACTCCTGTCCCTGTGCTGCACCATCCCAGCCTGATGGGGCTGCAAAGCCTGGTCAGCCTGAGCTGCCACGGCCCTGCCAGGCCAGGAGCAGCCCTGGGGGCCGTCTGCTCCCTCTCTTTCCCCCTGGCCCCTCACAGGCTGGGCAGGTTGCTCATCATGCTGGAGTTGCTGGACAGAGGCGCCCTGGGCCGGGCGCTCCAGGCTGTGGAGCTGCGGAAGCTGTCCCGGCAGCGCAGGGAGCTCTCGGTGGAGGAGCCAGAGGTGATGTCTGAGAGAACCACGCAGCTCCCGGGCCCGCAGAGCCCGGCCCTGACACAGCAACAGCACAGGAGGCTCCCCAGGGCACGGCGAACCTCCACGCTGCGCAGGGAGTAAATGACGGGATTGACCCCCGAGTTGAGCAGGGCCAGAGCCAGGGTCCAGTCCAGGCTGTGCAGGTGGCTGCAGGTCCCGGTGTCACAGAACACATCGAAGAGCAGCAGCACAAAGAGGGGGCTCCAGCAGAGGATGAAGGCCCCCAGGATCATCAGCACCGTCTTCAGCAGGCGCAGCGAGCGCCGGCGGCCGTGCCGGGAGCTGCTCTGCCTGGAGCTGGCCTGCACCAGGTGGAAGATGGAGATGTAGAGCCCGATGATGCCCAGGAGGATGATACTGAACACCACCACGGAGAAGAGGATGTAATTCTTGGAGTAGAGCGGCAGGAGCACGGAGCAGGCCGGGAAGTCGCAGAGGCAGTTCCAGCCCAGCAGCGGCAGCAGCCCCATGACGAGGGCCAGCAGCCAGCAGGCCACGATGAGGGCCCGCAGCCGCAGGGCCTTGCTGGCCTCGTTCTCCGCGATGGGCCTCACCATGGCGCTGTAGCGCTCCACGGCCGTCACCAGCAGGCTGAAGGTGGAGGCGGCCAGGGCGACGAAGAGGATGCCCTCCCGCAGGAACCAGAGCTGCGGGGACAGCTGGAAGGTCCTGCTGCCCGACAGGCAGAGGTTGCAGAGGTAGGCGATGCCCGCCAGCAGGTCGCTGAGGGTGATGCTGGCGATGCAGGAGTAGACCCAGCGGCGGCCCCGCAGGCAGCGCAGCACGGCCAGCAGCACCAGCAGGTTCTCCAGGATGATGAGGCAGCTGATGACGGCGAAGGCCGTGCGGAGCAGCCCCATGCCCTCATCGCCCGAGTGCCGGTTGCTGAGCTTGCCTGAGAAGTTGTAGTGCTGCAGGATGATGTTCACGTTCCTGGCGGCGGCCAGCTGCAGGCAGGAGGCTTTTGTGCCCAGCAGGTGAGCGGGGTCCAGGGGAAGGAGGAGGGAGCGGTTCACCAGCCAGCCCAGCACTGGAGCAGCCATCCTTTGAGCCTGGGTCAGCAGGCAGGGAGTGCTCGATGGAGGAAGGGGTCAGGTGGGGCTTGGGGCAGAGCAGAGCTTCTGTTTGAGGGCTGGAGCAGCTGTGAGGCTGAAGGCAGCCCTGCTCAGAGAGTCAGAGCCCTGTCTGCCAGCCCTGCAGCGCTGAAAGAGCAAGGGGAGAGGAGGGTGAGGTGTTTTGTAAGTCCACCCATGAGCATGGGCTTCCTGTTGTTTAATAAAGCTTCCTGTTGTGACTGAGTATTGACATCTCTTCTAACAGCTGTCATCACTTCTTGATAAGGGTCTGGTTATTCTCGGCTTTGCTGTGGTTGTGAAGGTGTGACATGAATAAAGAAACGTGCCAGGGTTGGAGCAGGCTGTGTCAAACGAGGCAACACCTTGATGGGTGGGGGCTGAACAGAGCCAAGTGCTGGTGAGAGCACCCAGACAGCTTGAGACACAAAGTGCTTTGCCTGTTGTGCTACTCAGCTCACCCCTGGGCCTGGCACAGAGCCACTGCCTCTTCCTCAGCTGCCCTGTGCACCACCCATGCTCTGATCATCCCTCTTCCTTCTTCAGGAGGAAGATCCATGCCGTCACTCCAGCTCCTGCCACTCAGAACACATCCAGACAGACCCACCCACATCCATCAGTCTGTGCAGCAGGTGAGCCTCAGCCCCTCCACTCCAAAGGAAACCAGCTGGGCCAAGCTGAGCACGTGCCCTGACACTGCAGCTACACCTTCAACTCACCAAGCACCTGCTAGAGATGGGCCAGGATCCTCCCACAGGCAGGGAAGGAGGCAAAAAGCTGCTGCTTCTCACCTTTGAGGAGGCACAAGGTGCTGAGACCAGAACCAAGGAAGGAGAGCATGGCTATAACAATAATTTCCAGCATTAGCCTAATTCCTTATGTTTGCAAAACTCAACAGGAGAGCCTTGGAACGTGCTATCCCCAAGTGTGGCAGGGAATTTGCCTTGGGACTCACCTGTCATGGCTCGTGGGAGGCTCTTGCTGCCCGAGGGAGGTTCAGCAGTGCTCTCCAGCTCTTGGTCTGAGGCCCAGCACGGTGCAGGTAGTGGGGACGGCTCCTTGTGCAAAATAAATGAGGCTTCTACCTAGCAAAGAGAAAAAAAGGGAAGTTACAACATCAACCACATATCTATGCAGGGTGGACCCCACCCAAATCAGCTGCAGAGTGGCAGAGAGAAAAGAAAAGCAGAGCACCTTTTAACTCAGGATCTCAGCAGAGGCTGTGCCCTGCTGTACCTGGCAGGCTGGCAGGAAGCCATGGAGATGTCTCCAGGCTGAGAGCAAAGAGCAGTGAGCTCTTCCCTCAGCAGGGAGCTGTCCAGGGAGCCCATCCATCCTGGAGGGATGGATCCCAGCCCGGATGGCAGCACAGAGAATTGGAAAATGCAAAGGAGGCTCCTGCAGGAAGCAAGAGTGGTTCTCATCCAAAGCTTAGGGCTCCATCCTCCACCCTTTCAGCTGGGGTTTTGGCCTTTTCTATCAGCAGTGTGGAGAGAAGCTCACACTGATAAGGTCAGCAGATGACCCCGAGATTAAGGAGAGGAAATCAGCAGGGCCACGAGTGCAGGGCTGCACGTTCAGCACCAGGAGCTCACCCCAAACCCTCCACAGATGCCTGGAATCCAAAGGGTCAGTGTGACCCTGGCACATCACCCTGCTGAGCTTTGGTCTTGCCTTGGAGTGAAACTCCAGCTCATGTGTGTGTTCAGGACAGAACTGGTGGAATGTGGGAAATGGATTTGTGGAGAGTTTTTAGGGCTTGATAGAAAGTTCTGGGTCTGGGTCATCTCTGGGTCAGGAAAAGGGTATTGTCCAACAGTGGAATGTTCCTGAAAGATCAGAGGATGGAGAAACTTGCCTTGTCAGGGGCTCTGAGTAGCTTCTGCAAGAGCTGGCAACGTGTGAGGAGTCTCAGAGATTCCTGACAGCTCAGAGATCTGTGCAGAGGATGGGGCTGGGGCAGGGAGACCCTTCTGATGGCAGAAGGGCTCGAGGCACATGAGCTGCTGGGACAGCTTGACCCCCTCACCCTTGGTGTTCAGGTTCTCTGGACCAGCAAAACATTGAAGGATCTTCCTAAAAAATGCTCCTTCCACAAACAGATCCATGACTGGGGGCTATTGGGGTTCTTCTTGCCTGAGCCCCCACACGAGGAAGAGTTCCTGCTCTGTCTCTCCCCATTGCTCTCTGCAGTCACAGCCTGAGCTGGATCTTGGCCCTTCTCCTTTGCTGCCATCCCAGTTCAGATGTTCTTTCTTTGAAGCCAAGTGGGGCAGAGAAGTGCCAAGATCCCCCTCCTGCAACGTTTCTCATCTCTTCAGATCAGAGCCACCAATCTGCCTGAAACTGCCTGATGGCTCTGAGTGCTGTGGGGAGGGCCAGGGGAGGCTCAGGGGGCAGCTGAAGCCCCGTGGACCTGCTCCACTTCCATGCCTAAAGCAGGTACTGATGGATGCTGAGATGAGGCACCTCAGATCCTGGAACCCTCCAGAGGTCAACAGGAAGGCCAAAATACCTTGGCCTCAGAGAGAGGAACTTGTCTGCAGTCAGAGGAACACCAGAGAGGAGCAGGGGAGCAGCTCAGCTCCCCGTGTCCATGACCTGTGGCCTGCCCAGTCCCTCCTGTCCTGGGGTTCCCACCAGGGTTTCCAGCCACAGATTGTGGGGGGGCCACGAGTAACAAGGGGAAAGACAGCAAGTTGCAAACACAAGAGAAAATATTGATGATTCCTCTTGAGGTTTTCCTGCTGTGCTGCTGCACAGTCCTGATTAAAGCTTGTGCTTTCAGATATTAAGATTTAAAAAACCAAACCATGGGTTCAGCTCTGTGGAGAGCCCTGTGTCAGGCAGCCCCCAGGCTGGCTCATGGACATCAGGCATCCCCATCTCTGTCCCACATCTCTCCCTCCCTCTGCACCCATCCTGTCCCCTCTGCATGGCCCCAAGGCATCACTTGCAGGTGTTTTTCTGCTCCAGGAAGGGTGGAGCAGGCTTGGTTTAAAAATGACTGATCACTCCTGGCAGTTGGGGGTTGCACTTCCCCACTTTGGTCTCTTCTGCTGCAGAGCAGCACTTCCCACATCCCAGTCCCCAGGCTGGCAGGATGCCCCAGAGGAGCCAAGAAGAACCAGCAAGGCCCCTCTGACCTAGGCTGACCCAAACCCTGCAGATTTGACTTTTCACAGTGCTGGAAGCCCATCCCAGGCACAGCTGTTGTGCCCTTTCATTTAAACTGGGTAGGGCTGATGGTGGATTTCTGTAGAAAAAGAGGCTCTGCAGTGCATCTCTTGAAGGAAAACAAGAATATGAAAGAGCAAGTTTCAGGATTGTCCCCTCTAGACCACATTCATGACTTTAAATGGCAAAGTTTTTCTGGTTGTTTTTTTTTTTTTTAAGTGGCTTTTTTTTAGAACCTTGCATTTCCTCAAGGCAAAAACATTAAACAGAAAGTGTGGGAGAAATATTAAATCACACCTCAAAACCACCACAGGACACCTCTCTCTTGCTGCCAGCACCCCCTGAGGCTGTGACTGTGCTGTGCCAGGCTCTGCCTGCCCTGGCCTTTCCACCCTGGGCTGTTGCCCATCAATGCCAGCCATGGGCACGTGGGCACTGAGCAGGCCAGGCCAGAGATGCCCTGATTAGCCCAATCAGCCCCTTGCACATGGTTTCCTGGCTGCTGGGCACAGCTGCCTGCAGGCTATAAACCCAGCCCCTGGCCACGGGGACACTCAGAACCTGCAGCCAGCTGGGGATGAGGGCAGAGATGTGCCAGCCCCGGGCACTGCCAGCCCTGCTGCTCCTGCTCTGCTGCCCCTGGGCCAGTGCCAGTGAGTCAGGGCTTTGCTGGGGGTGAGGTGGCTCCTTTGGGGCTCTCAGCAGCCCCTGGCTCATGCTGTGCTGGGGTGTCTTGCAGGTGCTCTGCGGGGTCAGATTGTGGGGGGCCACGAGGCGCGGCCCCACTCGCACCCCTACATGGCATACCTGAAGATAGGAGATCTGGGGAGCTGTGGGGGCTTCCTGGTGGCCCCTGACTGGGTGATGTCAGCTGCACACTGCATGGGGTGAGTATTGATACAGGGGTTTTATCCTTTTCTTTCTCCCCTAGCCTGGGAGCTCCTTCCCGGAGCAGTTTTGGAGCAGGTCCCTCCTGTGCTGGGCAGCTCTCTCCACCTGCCTGCCAAAATGAGGGAGGGGGTGACACCCAGCCTGATTTCCCCTTTCCCCCTCCTTCTGCCATGGCCAGGAATATCACAGTCATCCTGGGGGCTCACAACATCCACGAACCAGAAAAAACCCAGCAGGTCAGGGGAGTCCTCAAGTACCACGAGCACCCTGAGTTCAACCCCAGCACGTTGGAGAACGACATCATGCTGCTGCAGGCAAGGAGTTCTGGGGGGGCAGAGGGGCTGGGGGCCACCAGGGACTGCTCAGGGCTTGTCCTGGCTGTCAGCTCCTTATCCAAAGCTGCTCCTACCCAAGGTGCTGGAGGCTGGCAGGGCTGGGAGGGACCTGGGAAGGAGCCATGGGCAGGGTTGGAGCCTCATGTGGCTCTCACAGCAGCTCCCTGCAGCTTGCAGAGCGAGTGCCCTGCTCCCAGCCCTCTCTCAACCCCCTGCTTTCCCCCAGCTGACATCAAAGGCCACCCTCAATAAGTATGTCCAGCCCATCCCCCTGCCCAGGACTGGCAGTGACCTCCCCACTGGCACCGAGTGCATGATTGCAGGCTGGGGCCTGATCGACGAGGACAGGGCCACCAACAAGCTCTTTGAGACCAAAGTCTCCATCTACAGCCGCAGGAAATGCATCCTCTTCTACCCCCACCTCGATTCTGGCATGGTCTGTGCAGGCAGCTTCCACCAGCTGAAGGATTCCAGCCAGGTATGGGAGGGCTGCTCTGGGAGCAGGAGCTGCTGCAGGAGCAGCTCCCAGGGCAGGTGACAAGCATTTGGTCACAGTTCCCATCAGGACTGGCTCTCTGGATGTCCTGACACCACCCTCAGTCCCTGGTCAGCAGCAGGGGTAGATTCCCAGCTCACCAGCCCCGGGTGGGATACGGGGCAGGAGCCCCAGGGCAGGGAGGGACCAGGGCTAAATCTGTTACCACAAGGAAGAGACTTCTAAAATCGATCTCATCTCTCCCCAGGGAGATTCTGGTGGGCCCCTGGTATGCAATGAAGTGGCACAAGGCATTGTTTCCTTTGGCTACAGCTCCCCACCCGGGGTCTACACCCGCATCTCCAACTACCTGCCCTGGATCAAAAAAGTCATGAAGAAGTAATGGCAGTGGCAGCACTTTGTGCAGCTCTGGTGTGGCCCTGGACACTGCAAGAGTTTCCTTCCTGCCCCTGCTGAAGGCTCAACTCCCTCCTCTCTCCTCGGGAACCCAAGTGACTCCATCACTGCCTTTGAGACCCTTCAGTCTGTCCTGAGGCTGCTGCTGTCCCACTCCTGTCTCAGGGCTGTGTTCAACCCCCCTGGCAGAGGCAGGGATGGCCCCAGATGGCACAAAAAGATGCTGTGCCACAGCAAACCACACTTCCTTCAGAGATAACCCTGTTCCTGCTTGAACCTTGCTGCACTTGAAGCACCCCCAGTAAACTCAAAGCTGCACCTCCCAGCGTGTGTCGTGTTTCTTGTGGCCTTGCCACAGAGAGAAATGTTAAATCACATTTAACAGGAGGGAGGTCTGGGACAGCAGCAATCACAGCTCTGCATCCTCAGTCACTGGCAGGCTCAGAAACTGAGCTGTGCTTGCCCTTCCTGGGGTCACAGGGATGATGAGCGTGCTGTGAGGAGAAAAACTGCCCAGGTAGAGATGGAAAAACCATGGGCACACACTCCTGTTGCTTTAATTTTTTTAAGTTTTACTAAGCTTTTTGATGTTTACATTTTTGTACAGAACTTTCTTACAAACTTTATGTAATTAACTTATTGTTTTTCATCACTTTATGGGGGATGAGCAACCTGATGGACTGTTGGGTTGCCCAGTGACATTGAGGAGGTGGCACTGTCACCCTCCAATGGCACTGGCATTTCAGAAAGAGATATATATGGAATCAAATATTTGAAGAAAGAGTTTTTAGTTTGCTTTGAACAGGACTGCCCGTGTCGTTTGTGTGTTGCCCCACAGTGACACACTCCCTTCACCAACCTCACAGCCAAGTGTGGGTGCCACCTCTCACCCTCCTGGCAGCTCAGGCAGCAGGGCTGGGGGGCACCAGCAGTGCCCAGGGCTCCCAAGGTGTCCTGCTCTGCGTGGTGGAGGCTGCTCCCTCTGAGGTGTGGCACCCCAGGGCACAGAGCAGCAGGGGCACAGGGCACACCAGGCTCATCTCCCCAGCTCTGAGCTGCAAGAGGCTCTGTGGGAACCCAGGACATTTCTCTTATTGCTTTGGATGGGCTGAGCCCTGGGCAGGGGGCTCGGAGGGTTTGGCACAGAGCCCAAGACCCTTCTGCCCTTGATGTCGAGCCATGGAAACAGTTCCCAACTTTATGTGAGGAGTTACAAACCAGGGAAAATAGAATACAATGAGTAGCTTATCACTGAGTAGAGAAATAGAATGTTAAGATTTTTATGCTAAGGGTACAGGGGGGTCAGGATGGAGCAATCTGGGCCTGCACTGCCCTCCTTCCTTCTTCTTCATGGCCTCCATCTTCTTGGTGCTGGTGGCACTTTGGGGTTGGTTTAGAGTAGGAACTGACTGTCTAACACAGGTGATGGGTATTGGGATTAACTGTAAATAATGTCTGTGTAGTTTATAGTATAAAAAGACAACCCAGCCCCGGGGTGGGCAGTGTGTCTTGAGCTGAGCTGCTGAACACATCTGGGCTGGGCAGGGAGAACATGTTATAGATAAGAGAAAAGAAACAACCTTGGGAACCAAAGCCAAGCAGCTCTGACTCTTTCTTCAATCACCTGGCTGTGAAAAAGGACTCTTGGGAACATCCCAGGCAGGAGAATCCCGAGAAGGCTCCACTGGGAGCAGGGAGCTTTCTGTGGACTGTGCCCTGGGTGGAGGCAGTGGCTGCTCAGACACCAGGGCAGGGCTTCAGGATCCCAGGGAAGAGGCACACCCCAGGTCCCTGCTGTCACACACCCACTGCTCCCAGGTTTGCTGCTGCCAGCAGCCACACTCCATCCCCTTCCTGCACCATGTCCTGGGCAGAGCACAGAAAGGTTGAACTGGAGGGTGGTGAAGGAGCTGGGTTCACAGAAGGACCTGACCCCAAAGCCACTTCCTCCTTCCCCCAGGGGTGCTGCAGGGCCCAGCTGCTCCCTGGAGAGGGCAAGGACCAGCCCTGGCTGCTGTGGAGCTGCTGGGCACATCCTTGTCCCCTGAGCTGTTCCAGGGGCAGCCCAAACCTCTCCCCTCAGCTGGATGATCCCCACAAAGGATGCTCCAGGGCTGTTTTCAGACAGCTCCTGTAGTGGGGTCTGAACTTCCTTCCATGGCCTTCATCTCATCATTCCAGCTCCTTTCTGGTGGCATCTCTTGAGCACAGGGTTCCCAGGGAGAGATGATGGGATGTCACCCTGATTTTCTCAAGTTTTACCAAGCCTTTTGTTTGTATTTTTACACAGAACTTTCCCACAAACTTTATATAAATAATTTATTGTTTTTCATTCCTTTATGGGGGATGAGTAACCTGATGGACTGGTGGGTTGCCCAGTGACATTGAGGAGGTGTCACTGTCACCCTTCAATGACACTGGCATTTCAGAAAAATATATATATGGAGTCAGATGTTTTAATAAAGAGTGTTTCAGTTTGCCTTGAACAGAACTGCCCGTGTCATTTGTGTGTTGTCCCACGGTGACATCAGGGGACAGAGATTAAATAGTTGTTTTAACTAAAATTAATCACCAACCTTTATTCAATATATTACTAAAATTATAAAATACAATCCAACAACACACTAAATAATATTTTATAATACATATTCACAATCAAATTTGTGAATATGTATTATAAAAATAATGCATTCTTGTGTTATTTTAATAAATAATACAAAAAGTATTATTTTTATAATACATATTCACAATTTGTATTCTCTTCCAAAATTTTTCACCAAAAAAAATACTGTAACTAATACTCTTATTACCTACACTACCTTAACAATTCCTAACCACAAACAACAAACTGTCTTATCAACTTTACCATCAAAATATTCAAACTTTAGAACAACAATTTAACCTTAATAACAACGATAGTCATTCAATTATTATTACATACCCTAACAACAACAACAACAAAAAAATAGTTCCACAATTAGAGTTCCAACAATTATCTGTGCTGAGTGAGTGAGTGCAGGAGTCCCTGGCAGGGGTGAGGATGTTTGTGATGTCAGGAGGAGACCGAGTTGGTTTGTGGTGGGAAAAACCAGTGGGGAATTTTAAATACACAAAAACTTTGTGCAGCCCAGGGGAAGGGGCACCTGCCCTGCTCTCATGGCCTTTCCCCATCAGAGGGAGGAGCTTTCCACAGCCCAGCCTGGATTTCTGCTCCCAAATCCCCCCGTTCCTGCCTGGGATGAAGGGAAGTGTGGCAGCTGTGCCCCCAGCAGCCCTGGGGAACCGAGCAGGGTCCGTGTTTGGGCTGCTCTCAGAGCTGCTATCGCCTCACAAATCTGCAAGTGAACAGGCTGCAGCTGCTTATCTGAGCATTCAGAATCTTTGTCACGTCAGGGTTTTCCTCGAAGCTCCAGCTGCTGCAGGCTTTGCATGAGAATGGCAGCTTGTAGCTTAAAATTGGGGTTTACCCACTTGGCACTGGAGGCAGAGGGGAAAGCAGATTTACCGGCAGTGAGGGCAGCAAGGAAACATCAGCCCCGTTTCGTCACAGGTGAGCTGTGGATGTTCAAGGTTTGCTCTTACCGTAAAATCCCAGAGTGGTTTGGGCTGGAAGGGCCCTTAGGGATCATCTCATGCCATGGCAGGGACACCTTCCACCGTCCCAGGATGCTCCAAGCCCTGTCCAGCCTGGCCTTGGGCACTGCCAGGGATCCAGGGGCAGCCACAGCTGCTCTGGGAATTCCATTCCAGGGCCTCCCCACCCTGCCAGGGAAGGATTTATTCTCAGTATCATCAGTGCCATGTTACAAACACACTCATGGCAATTTTGCTCCAATTTTGGTCCAATTTGTAGCTGCTGAGGGAGAGCGGGAGGGTCCTCACCTGCCACTGCACAGCCTTTAGTGATGCCTCAGGGTTGAGCTTTTCTATTTTTCAGATTCTGTGCTGCTTCAGTGTGTGGGTCTGGGATTCACATTAGGGAATGCTGAGCTCTCTGCACAGAGCAGGGAGACAAAACAATTCCTTCTCTAGCTGGGGACCAAGGACAAATGATCCAGATCTCAGGCCCAAGAGCAGAAACAACTTGGAATGAAGAGAGAAAAACAAGAAGGATGGGACTGCATGGGCTGGAGCTGGAATTGGACAATGAACTCCAAGATGCAAATGGAGCAGAACTGATCAAAGTGAGAGACCCCATGACCAGGTGTCCATTTTGGGACCATTTTGGGTTGTGCTGCCCAAGGTGGATCCATTGAGGCCTCCTAATAAATCCCTGCTTTATTCTTTAGCTCTGTCCAGCCTCTGTTCTAGCTCAGCCTTCACAAGGCATCATTAGAACTGATGGAACTGAGGCATCAGGTGAAAGAAATCTTGTTCATGTGGGGCTCATGATAAAAATCAAGAGGGTTTGCAAGAATAGAAGCTGCAAGGGAAGAACTCACTGGAAGTCAAAGAGGTGAGGGTGGGTGCATTGCCCACAGCTTCCATAACAAACACAAAGTTCTAAAATTGGCTCTGGCTTTAGAAGGACGTCAGATGCCTCAGATCAGACCCATGATGGAGGTGGGTTGATGCCCAAAGCCAAGACTGAGTGAATTCCCCTCTCACATTGCTGAGACATGCAACTTGTGGAGAGATTCTTCAGATGAGTCTGACTTCTGTGGTTTCCTGGAGTCTGGTGTCAGGCTATAAAACCTTGCTGGGAGCAGCACGAGACCCCAGATGCAGCCCCACCTCTGAGGGATCCACAGAAGGCTGAGATGGAGCACCTGCAGACCCTCCTGCTGCCCCTCCTGCTGGTGATGTGCCCCCCAGTCAGCAGCAGTAAGTACAGTGGCCTGGAGGCCAGGAGAGGGTTGGGGAAGGATAAATCTCAGCCCTGTGCCCTCCAAAAACCTCATCCTCAGCCCCATCCATTGCAGATTATCCCTGGAAGTGGAGGGAGAGAGGAGGAGAAGCCAAGGCACCCTCCAGGACACACCCCACACCCTACGTGGCCTTTCTGCAGGGGAAGGACAACCAGTCCTGTGGAGGATTCCTGGTGGCTCCTGGCTGGGTGATGACAGCAGCTCAGTGCCTCGTGTAAGTCTTTGCTGTGTCCACAGAGCAGCTGCAGAGAGGTGTCTGCCCCACCAGGGCCTGGGGAACACCTGGGGAACACCTCCTGTATGGAGATCCCACAGCTGGGCCATGAGCTGGCTCTTTCCCTGGGAAAGGTGGGTTGATGCCCAAAGCCAAGACTGCCTGAATTCCCCTCTGACATTGCTGAGAACAGATTCACTGGCAGAGCTCCTTGCTCCCACCATTCTTCTTAAAAGGTGCTGGATAATAGATTTTGTGTCTAGGGAATGCATTGTTTAATTGGACTGTCCTGGCCGTGCCCTGGGGGATGAAACTCAGTGTTGCCAAGCTGGTGACAAGCTGGTGACACCCTGTGCTTGATGTGACCAGGCACAAACCCCTGACTGTCATCCTGGGAGCCCACAGCCTGCAGAGGAGAGAGGAAAGCTGGCAAACCTTCCAGGTCAAGGAGTACCACTGCCACCCAGGCTTCACCAGCCCCAAGGAGGGGAGGGACATCCTTCTGCTGAAGGTAACCTGGCATGGCCCTGCTGTGCAGCCCTGGGGCAGAAGGGGACAGTGGATCACAGGGCAAACACTCATCTCTGTGTTTTCTGTCCCCTTGCCCAGCTGAATGGCAATGCCACCAGCACTGGGCACGTCAGACCCATTTCCTTTGAGAAATCCAAAGTTCGAGGTGGGACCGAGTGCAGCGTGGCCAGCTGGGGCCACAGGACAGCCACTGTCACCATCATCAAACAGAGGGACTGCCTCAGCCACTACCCAGGGCTGGCTGACAACTTGGTTTGTGGCCGCAGCAGATCCTCTGGGGTGCCTGAAAAGGTCAGTCTGATCCAGGAGAGGAGGAGGGGGAGGTTTGAGCCAGGGGCAGAGCATGAGGAGAAGATGATCCTTGTCTTCTCCCATGGCACAGGGGCACAATGGCTTGGCCAGAGGGGTTCACCCTGAATCTCACTGTTGGTCTGAGTGTGTTTTATATCTGAAGGCAGCAGAAGGGCAGAAATGAAGCTTCAGTGTTCCCCCAGCTGGGTCCCAAACAAAGCTGCCACCACCAGCCCCTTGTGGAGGCAGAGTTATCCCCGTCCATGCTGCCACCAAAGGGGTGTTGGGGACAGACAGAGGTGACACAGAGACTCCATCAGCAGAAGGCATGAAAAACACTTTATTATTAGAAATCCACAGTTCTTATAGAAACTATGGTGGACCTAAGCCCTGATTGGCCTTTAGGAATCTTCTCTCACCTACTGGTCAAGAAGGGACAACTCCTTCTTGTGAACATCTGTGACAAACAGAGATTGCCTGCCAGGTGCAGAGATTGAGATAAGAATTGTTTTAATTCTTTCTCTGAGCTTTCTCACAGCTTCCCAGGATTTTCCTGGGAGAGCTCTGTCTCTCTCTGCTCAGAGGAGCTGTGATTACCACACACTGCTAGTTCAGGCTTCTGCTGGGGAAATCCTGCCCTGATGTTTGCAGCCTCCCTCCTTCCCTGGAGTTCCCCTCACCCAGCACTGATCTCTCTTCTCCTTTTCACAGGGTGATGCTGGGGATCCTCTGGTCTGCAACAACAAAGCCTTTGGCATCTTCTCCTACAGGCACAACAACTGGCCTGGCTTCTACACACACATCTTTCCTTTCCTCCCCTGGGTCAACAGTGTCATGAAGTCAGCCTGACCCTGCTCCCCTGCAGAGCTCACCCTCCAGAGCCCCATCCTCACCAGCTTTCCTTTCCTTTCTCCCTGGGAAATGTAGCTGCATTTCTCTTTACAGAGAAAAGCAAGGCACAACTTTTCCCAAGGATTTTCTAGGAAAGGCAGTGAGAAACCTCAAAGAAGAAAAAGCAATTCTTATCTCTCTTCACTACTCCTATTTTACACATGTGGAATGTGTTAGGAAAATTGTTTACCTGAAAGTAAATTGTTAATTAGATTCTAATAATGGTTATTTGGACTTATTGGCCAATTAGGCCAAGCTGTATTGACTGTTGGGACTCTAGAAAAACTCACAAGTTTTCTTGAGTTTCCTTTTAGTATTCTTTAATATAGTAGAGTATAATGTAATATAATATCATTTAATAAAGCAACTCCTCAACATTCTGAATCACAGAGTCAGATGCCAATCATTCCCAGACGTTGGGGATCACCTTTGTGTGATAGAGAAACATCTGCCACTGCTCCTGGTGGATGTGCAAGGACTTCCCCGTGGCCAAGCCGAGCTCTGCCCGTGCTGGGGCTGGCACAGAGGTGCTGCCTTGGCTGGGTTTGTCCCCTGTGCACGCTGGGCTCTTTCCCTGCTGCCCTGACTCAGCCCTTGGTGGCTCCAGCTCTGCAGAGGAGGCAGCAGGACAGCCCCAGAGAGGTGCCAGCAGCTGAGGGGACACCTGGAACCCTCTGGGGAAGGCTGCACAAGGAGCTCAGAGGGACCCAAAGTGCAGCCTGTCCTTTGTGGCATGGCTGGGTGTCCTTTGCCCCGGGGTACAGGGCTGGCCAGGCTCCAAGGAGGACACTTCCAGTGCTGCACTACTGCTGTCCCTACCCCTGAAACCTGCTGCCTCCCTTCTCCCTCTTCTGTAGCTCCAGTGTTGTAAGAACACATAAAAACAATAAATCCCATCAGCATTTCAAAGCCTTTTTCCTGGTGCAATTTGGATTTCTCTGGATCACTGGCTCCAGTCCTGAACAGCTCAGGAGAAAGCCACAGCTTCAAGAGCTGAATCCCAAGCTGAAGGTTTCTACCCCAACCAATGGCTTCATTTTCTGCCCTCTAAACCTCCAGAATCGATTTCAGTCCAGTCTGGATCTCAGGGCCATCCTCACTCCCTCCAGGGACCTCCAAGCTGGTCCTTGGGGGGATTCCCTCTCTCCACCACATCCTCTCCCCCATGGGCTCCTCTCAATTCTACCCCATCCCACCTCTGGCTGCCATTCCACACCAAACCAGCACCTTCCCCCAGTGCACCTCTGTCACTCACAGTGTTCTTCAGGGCACTCTGAGTCATCTTTTCAGTGGAGCTGGCAGCAAAGAGAGGAACCACACAGTCCCACCACGGCCTGACAGTCAGTAAATATTTTATTTCTACATGTTGTGGTTTAAGACAAAAATATCAACCCCTGCCTTTTCTACAATAGAGCTTAAAAATATTGCAACCTGAGGAAATTAATCTGGAGATTTGGCAAGAGACCCAGCAAGAGAAGCTCAAACACTTCCGTCAGATGTTTAGGATTTCATTTACAAAAACACATTTCTGGGGAGTGTTTGCCTTTCCTCATGCTCACCTCTGCCCAAAGGTGACTTGTCAGAGGCCATTCCAACATCTGTGGCAGCACTGGATATAAAACACAAGGACAAAGATGTGAAGACTCCAAATATTTTCCAAACCTTATAATTCAAAATGTCTAAAGGTCCCCAGGTCACTCACCTGACTAAGAAAAGCTGCAGCTGAGCAGAGTTATCAGTGGTTTTTGCAGTGGGTGATGTTGCACAAGGAAAGCACCTCTAGCACATTTCTGCTGAGTTTTCCATGCCCAGAGTGCCCTCTTTGGGTTGGCAACAGGGTGTGTTCTTCAAGGTTCTGTCTCTAAACAACTTCCAAACTGATCCAATGAAACTCTCCTCTTGCAGTTTGGAATTCATGGCTGAGCTGAGAGGCACCTCTTACCCCAGGGTTCTTTACATCATTTAATCTGCTCTGAATCAAGGGTTGCAAAGCTCACATTGAGCAGAGGTTTTTTTTCTATTGAGGCTGCCAAATGCTGCCCAGGATTTCCCAGCTGTCACCCTGTGCAAAGAGCCTGTCACCTCTTGGGGAGCTGGAGACCAAAGGTCTGAGTCACTGGGAGGGAGGATGGGAACCAGCAGAGCAGGAGAGACCTGTCTTTGGGGAGCTCCATGAAAACACCATTTATTCCATGGCCAGGAGCTACAGATCCTCACCTGAGATGGAGGGAGGAGCAGCTCCAGGAGCAGAGCACAGGACAAAGAACAGCCCTGGGCAGCAGCTGAGGTCCCTGACAAGCCACAGCCTCACCCAGCTCAGCAGCTGGGGTTACCCAGAAGCTCCACACAGCCCAAGTGTGGAGTCCTTGTCACACAGTCCAGCCACAAAAACTCTTCAAAAGCCACGACTTCTCCACCCATGGTGGTGGAGATGGTACAAAAATGGCTTGTGGAGGTTTAACTTCCTGGGCAGGCTGCATGGCAGGAGATAAAGCAGCTCGAGGACAATTACACCAAACTGGTATCACTGGGAGAGCACACAGGAAACCCTGGGGGGGACAGGCCCTCGCTGAGCCCGGGGCTCAAGAAGTTCTTGGCAGAAATGTTGTTCCAGCAGCAGCTGCCATTCCACAGGCCAAGCTGGTCCTGAGCTGCACATCAGCTTCAGAGCCCTGTGTGGGATCAGGATAACACAGGGAGAAACCTGGGCTAGAGGAGGGAGGTTTTCTATTCCTGCTTTGGAATTCCCACATGGCATTTTACTCTTATGCTGGACAGACACTTCCCTCTCCTCCCAAGAGAGCAAAGGGAATGCTCAAAGGAAGGAGCTTCCTCCTGCTTGGAGGATGATGGTCCAAGCACAAGGCAAATCCCAAACTCTCTCTTCTTTGCCCTTTTCTTGCACATGGGATTTTTTAATGAAAAATATGAAAATTGATTTCCTTCACGTCTGGTTTACCCATGTGCACAACCCCAAGGACCTGCTTTGGTGTTGGCAGGGACATCCAGTGGCCAGGGTTAAAGTGATTTGCAGCAGTCCCTGGGCCAGCTCACCTTATCAGGACACTCCCCTGGCCCACAGCCCAGCCCTGGCAGCTCTCTTTACCGAGTCCCTCCCTCTGGAGCAGGCCAAAGGAATTATCCAGGCAGTGGAGGTGCCTCACACACAGCCTCCCATGTTCCCAGCACCTCTCCTTGCAGGGTGGGCACAGGAGGATCAGAGGAGCCTGGCCCCAGCTGCAGAGCTGGAGGTGAGGAGGAGCTCTCTGTGCTGCTGGGAAAGCTTTTTCCACCCCAGGCTGATGCCTCAGGGTTTAGCTTTTCTATTTTTCAGATTTTGTGCTGCTTCAGCGTGTGGGTCTGGGATTCACATGAGGGGATGGTGAGCTCTGTTCACAGAGGAGGGAGACAAAACAATTCCTGCTCTAGCTGGGGACCAAGGACAAAGGATCCAGATCTCAGGCCCAAGAGCACAAACAACGTGGAATGAAGAGAGAAAAACAAGAAGGATGGGACTGCATGGGCTGGAGCTGGAATTGCACAATGAACTCCAAGATGCAAATGGAGCAGAACTGATCAAAGTGAGAGACCCCATGACCAGGTGTCCATTTTGTGACCATTTTGGGTTGTGCTGCCCAAGGTGGATCCACTGAGGCCTCCTAATAAATCCCTGCTTTATTCTTTAGCTCTGTCCAGTCTCTGCTCTAGGTCAGCCCTCCCAAGGCAGCAGGGCTGGAGTGGTTTTTGGGAAAGCAGCAACTGTGAGCCTGCTGCTCATGGGCTGCTCCCTCAGCTGCTGCCCTCAGCTGCCTCCTTCCCTGGGCTGCTCCTGCTCCTCCACTGCTGCAGGGACAGCCCCACACACACCTGGAGCCTGCAAAAGGCCAGAACACACCAGGCCCTCTCAGCCAGCTGGAAATACTGGGTGTTAAAGGCTTCATTTTTTTCCTTGAAGAGCCTCAACTTGTTGCTTTGCTTTATTTAAACAGAGCAAATTTGGCTCTTTGCAGAGAACAGCACAACACGTGACTGAGGATGTGAACACTGCCTCTGCTCCCAGCTGGTGAGGGGACAGAGCCTCTGAGAAAGGCAACAAAAACTCACCCACGAGGAGAAAAGTGTCAGTTTAAGTCCTTGCCAGTGCTCTGGCCATCACACCACTGTTCCCTCCCTGGTGGGAGCCAATAAATGTCTCAGGCTGCCCAGGAGCTGCAGCTTCACCTGTGCTAAGTGACCTTGAAGGGAGCAGAACATCCTCAGTTGCAGCTTCCTGAAAACACAGGAAACCTTTACATAGAGGAAATTGGCCATCTCTACCCACTCCCAGCTGATTTAATGCAACATTCCTGGAGAATGAGCCCAGAGAAAAGGAATTAAGCTCTATAAACTCCATCTCAGGAAATCTCCTTGTGGAAGTTTTCACAGTCATCCAGCCCTGGGCTCCTTCAGGTACAATTTTAAGCCATGTTTCATATTTCTAACAGACAAGACTGGAAGAAGTTCTGGTCCCACCAACATTCCTGTTATTGGCAACAGATATCCTGCTTGGAATTGTGCCTGCAATGGGCTGACACCACAGCAAAGGCAGCAGCAAACACCAACAACTTCCCTCAGCAATCCTACTCCAAAATCCTGGAAAACTTCGAATCAAGATGCCACCATTGCACCCCTGCACCTTAAACCCCCAGTCAGACACTGCTCACACTTCAGAATTAATGGTACAGTGCATTATATATAATTATGGTCTATTATACCTTTTATTTATCAAAACATGCTTTGTTTTTATGCCTCAGAATCCTGATTTTCTGACAGGAGGCAGAGCTGCAGAGCCCACAGGGCACCAGGGAGGAGGAGGAGGAGAGGGGAAGACAGGAGAGAAGAAACACACACACAACCACCACGGCTTTTAGGAACAAAATTTATTCCAATTTCAAACAGAGAGTTTATTTCAGGAGAAAGATATGAAAATCAATTTCCATCAGATATTTCTGTAATAAGCGTGTTGCCCAGCAGTCAGAGTGGGATCATTCCAAGAAACAATCACACTCCTGGACTGGAATGAGACAGTTTGGAGTCTGAATAGATCCTGACACTGGGCATCTTATTCAGAAACTCCTTTACCCTACCCTCTTCCCTCCCCGCCCCCCAACACGCACAACAATACATGCATTGCAAATGACAAGGTTTAAAAACAGCATTTTATATAGTATTCTTTTTAAATAGGATAATGTTTAAATTGTCTTAAATCAGGATCCTATAATATACAAGTATAACCAAATAATTTCCACCACATTGGCACTTGTAAAGAGTCTCTGGCACTACTAAAGAAGGGGCATTGGCACAAACCATACTCTTAAAAAACTGGGTGCTGCATAACACACTTTATCTCTGCTGGACTCTAACGACCTGGGCTCTGTACAGGACAATACAATGGTCAGCACACTCCGGAAGTACTTTTTTTTTTTTTTTTGTCTTTTTTTTGTTGTTTTTTTAATTATTTTTTTGTCTTTTTTTTTTTTTTAAACCAATAAAACACATGAAGAAAAACCATAGTTGAACGCAAGGCCAACATTGCTAGGAAGCAACAACAAGAGACCAAAGAATCCAACTCGAGGAGAAGGGGGAGGCAGGAAGGGCAGGAGCTGACACGCTGCAGCTGGAAGGGGCTTTTGCTCACCAGGTAGCCAATCCACATGGAATGGTGCAAGGAAAAGGGATGGTCCTCTGCTCACTGACTTCAAGTTTCAAACTAGTTCCAAGTATGTTGGTTTCTTCGACAGAACAAAGATTTAAAAGTGCACAAGGAGCAGAGGTTAGCAAGGAGACCAACTCCTCAGACTCTGGATTCCATACAACAACCCAATTTTACCTCTCTTCTGAAAGTCATTCTCAACCTGCAGAGAATTCTGACAGGCCTCACTTTCAGAAAGGTTGATACAGGCAAATTTGGTTTTAAGGTTTGGCACTTTTGCTAGGGCAGGCATTTGCCAGCCAACAGAGACAGGAGCCAGTTCTGCAGGAACACTTCACTGGCCAAGCTGGAGGCACACAAGCAGCTGCTTACTAAGGAAAGCACGTGCTAACACTGGAATCTTCTCACACATGATACAGCCACAGACAACTCCAGGTGACGTGTACAGGTCTGACCCATTCCTACCCCAGTTCAGGAGGAGGTTTCAGGAACTCAACTGAGCAATGCTCAGCCCTTCCCTCCCCTCCCCTCCCCGAGCCACTTCTCAGGCCAACAGCTACCCCAAGCAGGTGCCCCACAAGGTACAGCACATTCCCTAAATCCTCGTGCCCACAGCCTCCCACAGTTGCCTGCCACGATGCAGAGTCACTCTGCAAGAGACAGATGCCAAGATCCCTCCTCCTGTGCCAGGGCAGCAGCTCTTAAAGAAAGGGGAAGGTACAAAACAAGACAAAAAAAGTTTCTGATTCAAGTGGAAGTACCACCATCATTCACCTTGGAAAAGAGAAACTTCTGGGAAGTTATTTTCCAAGAACCTGTGTATCTCAGTGCCAGGCTCATTGCTGGCAACAGCTGTAGTGTGAACCATTTACAAAAGGATCACAGAAGCAGAAGAGGTTGGTGCTGCTGTCTGCTTCAGAGGAACAGCACTTAGAATACATGAAGATGATTATAAATTCCTCTTTATAAGACAATTTCTACAAACTGGATCATTTTGGCATAAAGATGAAAAAAAAAAAAAAAGCAGTAAAATTGATGCAAAGCTGTCTGACACATGGGAATCCCTCCTCATTCCTCCCAAGGGTTAAATGCAGTCCAGAGCATGGCTAGTCTAAAGAGATGCTATGTTTCTCTCAGCATCACCACTCAGACTGGCTCTTCAACTGTTGGTCCCATGGCTACTGTTCCAACTGGAGCTCTGTAATCACCTGGAGCAGAGCTTGCTTTGCTCTGTACTGTTCTGAGCACACAGAGGCTTCGCTCGGCTACTCTGGAAAATGAGGGATCTATCAATAGAATTATTCAAAATTAGGTCCCTCCATAGTTTAGTGTTCTAGATCAAAGCATCTTAAGCATCTCAGACAGTTAGATTTACTCTTACAATGTTGTGCAAAACACTGATGTAGTGCTCTGTCTACAAAAGAGACAAAATATCAACAGCCCCCTTCAACAGTGCAGCTCGTTTAGTCTTTTTTCTACTGGCAGCCTTCAAGGGGGCAATCTGGTTGATCCAGAGAATTTGGACCCAATGCTACTTGTTGGAATTGAAACAGAAGCATCAGTGCTGGCTGACTGACACACGTCCAGACGTGGGTCACACCTCCTGCTTCCCACTCTCTCTCTCCCTGCCTTGCCAATGCACTTCTTTCTCCCAGGCTGGCAGCAGCCCTTCAGCACCTTGACTTGCCTCAGCTCCTGCAAAATAAAGCTCTCCTGTGTGCAAAGGCTTCATCTCCTCCTGCTCAGTGGAGATTCAGAATCCAGGACTACATCCACTCTGCCTTCCAGCTAGTGCTGCTGCCTCTCTTCCCCTCTCCTGCTGCACCAAGTGCAGCCAGGGCAGGGCTCTCTGGATTCTGCAGCAGCCACTGCTAACAATTAACCACTGCCAACACAATGATCACCCTGCAGCAAGGATGTGTGCAAGCCTTCCAAAGAGGATCCCATACTCCTCCAAAGAGGGACCCAGCAGTGTCTGCCTCAGGGGAATGCACAAAGAGGAGAGACAGAACTGCTGCTCCCTCCAAGAGCTATCCTCAGTCTCCCCAGGTAAGAATCCCAGCAGAGCCTGTCACCCTCCAGCTCTGGTCCTCTCTGAAACTCTGCAAGCTGGACAAGGCTGAGGAATTCTTACAAAGTCATTCACACACTGGCACAAAATGCAATAAAACAAGGCTTGATTGCAATTAGGCAGCAAGAAAAGACCTAGAGGGTGGCACGAGACTAAGGTTTCCAATCCAGGCAAAGTCTGATGTTGGAATGCCACAATCACTCAGTGTGCTTTTGGTAACTGCTGCATAGAGAAGCTGCTCATTGATGTCAAAAACTCTACCCAACAAAACAGTTCCTCTCTGCAGACTGAGCCTTGTGAGCACACGGCCACGCGCTTGTGGTGTGGGTGGGATGTGTTTGTGTGTGGGGAAAAAAAAAAAGAAATAAAAAAGAAATAAAAATGAAATAAAAAAAGAACAATTACAGTCAGGCACTTCCCCAGGCTCAGCAGCTATTGCTCCAAGAGCTTCCATCATTTGTAGTCTATGAACAAAATACAGCAACACATAGCAAACTATGTATAGAACATCAATAATTTAAAAAAAAAAATCACAGTCTCCATACCTTTTATAATTGATAACAAAAAATTACTCAGAACATATAAAGAATGGAAAAGTGATGGCTTTTTTTTGTTTGTTTGTTTTGCCTTTTTCTTTTTTTTTTTTGCACAATAGTTGGAGAGCAATCGCTCCTCCCCAACATTTCATCACAGTGAACCATGGAGCGTGTCCTGGGGAAGGGAAAGAAGGAGGGGAAGGAAGCAGGATTAGCAAATGACACCAGAGGCACCCTATAGCACAAGGCAAAGGGACCAGTAGCATTCTGCACTCCCACAGTCCAGTGAATTCACAATCTCAGCTGGAAAGTGTTGGGGATTTTTGTATTTCTCTACATATACCATGGGAATGAAAGGGGGGGAAAAAAAAAAAAAGTGGCTTAGCAACAAAGGAAAGATCAAGATGAGGCTGCCTTAGCTGCTTGGCAAAAATTAAGAAGTAAGCAAGGTGCTGAAGAAATGAGGCATATCCCCGTTAACTGTGACATAAAAGCAATTTGTTAAAAATATGAAATCAACTACTCTGTGGACAGAGACATGAGACTCCAGGATAACACCGAGCACTTGCCACTCCACAGATCAGACAATTTGCAATCATTACATCATCAAAAATTAAAACTTTTTTTTTTTTCCTGTCATATTTAAAATTTCATTTTTTTGTCTTTTCTTCACAAAGAAGCCTCTCAAGGGGCAAGAGCAGAGCAGGTCAAACCAGGTTGTACTCCTTCAGGTTGAGCTGTAGGATGGTGTCCTTGACAGCTGCAAAGACGAAACGGATGTTTTCTGTGTCTGTGGCACATGTGAAATGGGAATAGATGATTTTATCACTGTCGGGATTTAAATCCACAAACATCTTGAGGATGAACTCACGGGCTGCCTGTGCATCCCTCTGTGGGCCTGCAGCAAACAGAGACACCAGTGAATGGATTCACTCCCATGCATCCCCCAGATCCAGCAGCACTTTTTCCTATGGGTACAGAGCTTTAAAGAAGAGATTAAGATCATTTATGGGATAAAAGTTCCATGAGCTGAGGTGTCTTATGCTTTTCAGCTGTCTAACCAAATCCCACAAGGGCACTTTGCAGACACTAATGGGTCAAGCTCAGACCCCTGGAACTCAGACCTTGGAAGAACCCTGGGTGGGAGCATCAGTGGCAGATGCTGCACAGACACCACTAAATCCTCTCCCAGGGAAATGGGGTGTAAATTTCTTCCTAATATACAGGGGGATCTCACAGGCTGAAAGACACAAGTGTGTATTTTGGAAATAAGGGTTATTGCCAGTCAAAAGTACAGTCAGTCTGATCCAGCTGGTCACCTCACAGGAGCTAAAAATGGGAATTTTGGCCAGTTTTTAATTCACAGTGCTGACAGGTCCCCAGGAAACAGTCACATACTGCAATTTCTTTCACAGGACTGCTGCTGTTGCATGGCAAATACCTTCTCTTGAGAGGAAATCTGATGGGCAACCTCCCAGTTATAGGCCATGCAGCATCCTTGAAGGAGCTGCTTGTAGGAAAAAAATGGAAGTACACGACACCCCTGGAAGCTGGGATCTGTCTCCAGCTGTTAAAGCTCCATTTCAAGTTTGGAACTCAACAAACTCCATTCCCTGTTTGGGAAGCAGCTCTTCAGCCACTCCCAGCCTGCTGGAAAAACTTGGTGTTCCCACCAGAGCTCCAAGCAGGAACTCCAGATGTGGGAGGACACACCAGGAGCAAATTCATCGGTCCTCTAAAAGAAGAAAGCAGTTTGCAAGATGGTAATTCTTCCTTTACCTCATATTTTTTAAGCAAATAATTACAGAATTAATACACGAGAGCATAGCAAGAAGAGTATTGCCTGATCTCATTCTCCACAACTTTGATTTTATTTTCAGCCCTCTACAGATGTGTTACCAGCCAGCTTTAAATGCACTCAACTGAAGAGCCTGAAATAATATTTTGGCTAAGGAGTTTTGTTTCAGATGGGAAATTCTCTCTTTCACACAGATATTATTTCCCCACAACAGCAGATGGCATGCTAATAAGAATTTCAAGCTGCAGGAAGATTTTTTAGCATCATCATTTAAACAACTTGGGTATTTGACCAGTTGGTTTCTCAAAACAAAGACTCAAGTCACCTCTTGACTAGAGGGTTAAAAGGTCCAGAATACCAGTAAATTGCCATGGGTATGAAACTGGTTTTATGTACAAGTTAAACTTCCATTGTGCATATTGGAGGGGGTAATTCTTCATCTAGGAGAGGCTCATTATTTGATCAGATTCCACTTGTCTATGCATTAAGATATTTTTTTGTGATATTTTCTTATTGCTGTAGGCATTCTTTCTCCAATTAATGTTTTCTCCACTTGTTTTTTAAAGAACACTCAGATCTAGAAGTAAGTTTTAACCAAATCATCTCCACCCCACCAAGTGTTCCCTCTTAAAAGCCACTCACCATCAAACTCTGGGAAATAGTCAACAAGGTGGGAATACAGGATCTTGTCTTCCAACAAATCTTTCTTGTTGAGAAAGAGGATAACAGAAGAGTTTTGGAACCATGGATAAGTTATAATGGTTCGAAAGAGAGCTTTACTCTCTTCCATCCGGTTCTGAAATCAGAAAAAGAAAGCCCTGTTTTCACAAAGGAGCACTAAAATGCCTTTCTGCTGCCTGCACATGCACTCAGATCTGTAGTAATTCAGCATCTCAAACATTATACACAAAATACTTTGGCCACAGGTAGATTCTGGTTCAAACTGGATCAGTAAATGGAAAGGAAATGCAAAATCTGAGGGACTCGGGCTTCATTTATTTGCCAAGCCTTTCACATTAAAAGACTTAAAAGTCATTTTATGCTTTAGCAGTCATGTCAGAGGACTGTCCAATGATACTTTCTGAGCATATTTTGTCTACTAGAAAAAGAGCAACTGTTGTTATCTAATAGCATGTTTTTAATCTATTAGCAAGTGCCAAAATTCAGATTTGTACCTTCAAAGAGTGCAGTCACCACATCACAAAACAGCAAAGCCTAAAGTAACTCAGTGCAGGAAGGGAAGGGGTGATTTGAGAGCACAGTGCATGGCACAAGGGACTCTGCAACTTCAGGTAATTTCATTTTTCACTTGAGAAGTCCAGATGATTTGAATGCCCTCTGCCTTTTCCGTCCTCAGGGACATCATGACCCATCGAGGCTCATGTTCCCTTTACAACAAGAACTGAAGGCCAAAACCAATAACAGCAGCTAATCCAACTTGGCACCAAGCACCTGGGTACCAGCCTTCAAGAAACCACAAAGACATTCCTCCCTCTTTCCCTTTCTTCCTCCTCTCCTTCCTCCCTCCCTCCTGCAGAGTTCCCACTCTTTGGCTCACCTCATTATCCGATTCCACCAGAACTTGGTCATATTCACTAAGTGCTACTAAAAACATGATGGAAGTCACATTTTCAAAGCAATGGATCCACTTCCTTCGTTCTGATCTTTGACCTCCAACATCCACCATTCTAAGGAAGAGAAGTATACAGAGTATCACAGAGGTAGCTGCAGCTCTGAATACAAAGGACCAGCAAACAATAAGAATTAATTTGGTTCTTTACCATTCCTGTTAACCTGGCACAGGGATGTGACAGTATCTGCCTGTTAACAAAACCAGCAAATTTACAAAATATGGTCCAGAAATACACCAAACTGAAAGAATGGCCACAGGTGAGTGATGCCAAATTCACCCTTTACCATTTTTATTGTGTTCTGCTCTGGTTTGCTCAGCAGCAGCTGAGTCTGAAAAGACAAGTCCTTCAAAACTGTGCTCTGTCACATGAGCAAACTATTTTTATTTTTAATTAAAGCACCTTCTTGCCTCAAAGCTTCTCCCCCACCCAAATCTTTCTTTAGTTGTTACACTTTTGTTGGAATGTGCTGTTTAACAGTCACACACTTCAGCCTCTCAGTTTCAAGTCCTACCTGTACAACCCACTAAAGTTATTCTGGCACTCACCTGAAGTGCCACACGTGGTTCACCTTTGATAAAATCCTACACCTATTCCCTAGGTCAGCAAAACAGAACAGGGAGAGGAGACTTCTGCATTTCTGTAACCAAATGGTTTAAGAGAGAGGATGCAGGTTCCTTTATTCCTCTCTGGCAATGCCACACTGTGGTGGGAAGGACAGAAACACAGGAATATTGCTGAGCTCAGCCTGGTCATGCCAGGCCCAGTTGCTGGCTTAAGCCTCTGTTCCTGCAGCAGCACAGGCAGCAAGTTTTGGTGCCACCCTGAGAGTACAAGGTAGGCACAGAAAACCAGCTCTCAAGGCAGGTGCTGGGTACAGGGAAGGATTTCTGCACAAAAAGTGTCAGCCCTTGGTGGCTTCAGTGCTCAACACATCCCTCAGCTGCCTCACAAGCCACAATCTCAGCAGTGCAACCCTTCCCAGGAAGGACACCAAGATGATTCCCAGGGTTTGAAGTGTCACTGATTCAAAAGCAGTGAGTTTTGAATTTTGAATTTTCTGACAGCCAAAACATCAAACCACCCCAATTAGAGGAGCACCCATCACACATCCACTCAAACCACGTGGACACACTAAAGCAAGCCACAACTTATCCTTCCTGAAACCATCTCCCTGCTGCCCCAGCTCAGCTGTAACATGAAGACACCTCCAGTACCTGAAGATAATATTCTCTAGGTCAAAGGGGTACTCTATGATCCCGGTTGTAGGGACTCTAACCCGTAGCACATCTTGCTGAGTTGGTAGATATCCTGGGGTAGCGATACGATCCACATCGCTGAGATAGCTGCAAGCAGGACAGTGGAAAAAAAATAACAAAGGAAAAAGAAAAAACTACCTTAGGTTGCAGCACATAAAGATACAGATGTACAAACTGCTGCATGAAGTCTTTCTGTAGCGTAATGAGAAAGGCAGAAGTTGTCTGAATGATTTTAAATATGGTGTGGAAAAGTAACAAAATATTTTTGGGGAACAGTAATTCACCAGTCAGCCCCCTTGGAGGATAAACAGATAGACTAAAAATAACTTTATCAACTCTGTATAGGAGTGGGGAAGATAATCTTTACTACAGAGCAAGTTTAACCACAGTAGATGCTTTATGTTTCAGGATCAAGGCTCATCTGAGGTTTTCTACTTATAATGTAGAAACATCCTCTGTACATTGTCAAACCTAATGGATTTATAACTAATAAAATCTGAGTTGCACATCCACGTAGGCCAAAGGCAAACCTGTTGAGAAAGAGCAGCACTCCTGCTGCCCAAGAGCCAGGATCAATACAGATGGAATAATGTGGAGATCCTGGGCTCAGGTATATCCTGAAGCAGATGTATGAACACCTTACACCCACCAGAACACCTCAGGCTCTCAGGAAAAGCAGCAAATGATAAGGAAACAAACTCTGGACTTCAATAAATAAAACATGGACAGGTATAATTTGTTAGACCATCACTCCCACCACAAGCATGCCAGTGATTGTATACTTACTATTTAGCTGAGTCAGAAAGTTGATATTCTCTTCTCCTGTCATAACACTCTTGTATTCCAGGGTCATTCCACAATGTTTTAATTGCACTTACATATGGCTGCTCAAATGTCATGACCTTTTCTACATCCACTTCTCGGATCAGCACTGCATTGGCCTGGAGATTGAAAAGAAAAGAGAGAAAAATGAAAAAAAAACCCAAAACTGGGGAGCATAAAACACCCACCCTACAATGGCTAAGCAAAGGAAGGACTACAGTAAATACCACAGCCTGTGGTGTCTGTGAGGTGATTATCCACACCTAGAGGCTTTTGCCAATGCCCCAAATAAATAAAAACCAAAGTGAAGTTCTGCACAAGTTGTAGTAAGCCAAAGCTGTCAGATTTTGTTTATCAGAACCCCTCCACCATGCCTCACATAAAGCACAGGGAAAGCTTTCTCACACTCTGCCTATCCTCACCACAGACAGGAAAGGGCACCATCTAATCCCCACAATTATTCAAAATCAGCTCCAAGACACTGTGGGACAGGTCAGATAAAACACAACTTCAAAATATTAAGGATACTAAGCATTAAAAAAAGCCAAATATGCTAAAAAAAAATCTATTTTCCTGGCATGCCCTCGCTCTCACTGTCCTCCCCCTCAAAAAGATAAAATAATTTAGATCAGATCTGTCTAAAATTAATTCCTGGTCCTAAAATCAGTATGTTTCTGTGGTTGAGACCAAAATTCTCCAAGAAAGGTTTGTACCCTTGGTCAGTAGCTATCAGAAAAACAGAAGGGTTGCAGAAACAGGGGTAACTACCAGCACAGGTCTGTAATTTTTGGGTCCAGCATGTATTTTGCCAGCTTCAAATTCCAATAAGAACAGCAACACATGCAAAGAAAATGCCAACACATTTAACAACCCTGAATCCTTGAAATGAGTAAAAATAACACCCCTCCTATCCCTTCATATCCCAATCCCTTGCTCCCAGCACTCACTAGGCACACCAGTGCACCAACCATGCAAAGTTGCTCTATCCTTTAACACAACCAAGTAAAAGGAGTTGGGTATCAAGAAAATGTCATAAAAAGTTCATAGAAAATAGTTCAGGGAGGTTGAGGTTGCAATGCAGAAAGACACAAAGAAACAAGAACTCAAAATCCTCACTGACTAAAGATACGTGCAAAAACTGAGAAACTTACCTTGTTCTGTTCATATTTGTACAGAATCTTCAGCGTTTCCATGGCTCTTATCATAGACTGCATGGCAGTGAAGATGTTTTGGTACACCAGCTTGGTGAAGCCTTTTTTGTCCTCTTCAGAGTAGCCTGAGCCATGAATTATACGCATTTGCTTAATGAACGTGCTTTTCCCACTCTCCCCAGTGCCTACAGGATGCAAGAGAGTGAGTTAGGAGCCACCAGGAGCAAAATTCACGACAGATGAAAGCTCCTATCACTACACCCAAGCACACACCACTCCCAACCCCTTTTCTGTCACTTCCCAGACTGGTAAAAGACAGCCTGGATTGTTAGGAACCCAGCAGCATGGAAGGAAGACACCTTGTCCTTTCCAGCAGCCTTCAAAAGTAGCTCTGGTACTTATTCCAAATCTCACGTTACAGCCACTCCCACACGTCCTGCGTCAAGAGGCCCTTGCCCGTCACACCTGACCTATTCCCAGATACTCCAGCAAGATGCTACAACCAGCCAGGAAGGGCCTGGACACACTCTCAAGCCAGGAAAGTGCTACAGACCCAGCAGTGAATGGCCAGGAGAAACCCAGCAAACAGCAAATTTTATTTTGCTCTAATTTGGCACAAAACGCTCTTTGCCTTATACGCACCGTGTCTTTTCATAGGAAACAACCAAACACAACAGGAAAAAAATAAATCAACTCTAAAGGAGAACGGAGCTCCAGAAACTCTTTGCTTATCCATCTGCTATGAAGAAGCCAGGCAGCACATGTGCCTCGTATGCCCAAGGTTTGCTCCTCGGGGCTGACCCCACAGGCCTGCCTGTGGCAGGATTGCTGCGATCCTGCTCTGGATGTGAGGGAGTTAAAAATGGCGTCTGGCAGGGAGAGCAGAGTAGGCCACTGCTCCAGCTGTCGGTGCCGTGCCTGGGTCCCCACGGGCTGCAGCCTGCTCAGCAAGGCCACTGCTTCCTTCTCTTCCTTCTTTTTCAGGTTTTACTGCCGGGCTGGGAGCAGATGGGAGGGCAGGACACGGCGCAGGGCAGCGCTTCCTGCACCGTCACTCGGGCAGGTCCTTCCACTCCTACATTTATGGCCCCACAGGAGTGTCACTCAGCATGTGAAGGCCACCAGATGATACCAAAGGACAGTGGGAACTTTCTAACAGAGTGAGCAGGAGAGGAAAACGCCATGGGACGGCATCCAAGCAGTTACAGAGCCTTGCTAAATTCACAATTCAACTGGGACGTCCCCGGTGACTCTGCCCCATGCACACAGTCCTTTGTGGAGGGGACACCCAGGCCTGGCCTCACTTGGGATGAGCTCACCTCCACATTTCAGCAGCCTAAATTGACACCACTACTTTTCTGTGGAGTGCTTTTGTTCAATCTTCTAAAATTTGCTATCATTTTGCAGGATATTGATAAAAACCCCATACCTCTCTAATACAGGGGCCCAGCTCACCTGACTAGGGAGACCAAAAACTCAAAATACATCATGCCAGTGATACAAATCCTTTTGACCTGTAGTTAAAATGCTAGCAGAGCCCTGGCTCTCCCCACAGGCACCACCAGATCCTCCTCACACCAGGGGAGAGATGGATTCAGACAGGATCTCATTCATCCCAATACACATTTAATACTCTCATGCAGATACTCAGTTACTCATTTTATCTTGGTAGGCTCAAAGGCAAACAAATAAAAACGCTCTGATAAAGGCAACAAGCACCTAACTAGAAGCAGAATGTTTGAAATGAACAGCAAGAACTGACAGAAATCACCTCAGCACAGCCAGAAATTAACACTGTAGACACTATCAAAATGCAGTAAACTATCTCCATCTTGAATACAAAGGTGCACCCTAAGTGGGGGAAAAACTGGAAACTGAGATCTTTTGTGGTTTCTGTCAGTGTGGTGTGAAATACTTCCTTGTCTTTTACCACAGCGACCAAAACTGAGAGAAAAAAAAAAAAGGTGGTGCTTCAAAGCATTTTAACAATGAAAATATAAGAGAAACCTCAACACCAGACCCTTGCTGGCTTCAGGACTTAAAAGTTCAAACACAGATTCTTCCTGTCACTCCAGCACTGCCCTTTTTTGGTTTGGGGGTTGGTTTTGGTTATTGGTGGTGGGTTTTTGGTTCGGTTTTGGGTTTTTTTAAAGTTGCCTTTTGCTTTCCCTGAGGCACAGCACTACACCAGCAGGTTACAAGCTCTGGTGGGCAAAATCTGCAACTCTCAGGGCACAAAACCCTTTTTAATATGACAGGAGATAATCTGAATTCACCACTTCTTCTGCCAACATGTGAAAGCAGCAGAGTTTACAGTAACTTCCTAATGATCCCCCAATAAATACATTGCTCAGTCAACAGTATCCCATGCTTAATCACAAGTAATTTTTGTACAAAATATCCTCCCCACCCAGTAAAAACACAAAGTACTACCTTGTACCAGATGGCAACGTCCAACACCTTGAATTTCTTATTAACAGGTTCATCATTGATTAGCACTGTTATCCTTCACTTTAATTTTCTGCTTTAGGCTTCAACAAAGTAATTGTCACCAGATGTAGTGACAAGAAAATTTTAACAGTTTCTACAAGGTGGAAACTCCCTCTGCACACTCAAAATTGTGGAGATTTTGGGAAAGCCTTCTCACCAAGCCAATCATTGTGAATATAAGAACTCCACAGAACAGGAGCAACACAGAAGAAATCCCTGCAAACAGGGAGAGATGACATGGGTTACCTGTGCCAGCTGAAGGTGGGCAATGTGCTGTGCCCAGTGAAAAGCATCCTGCAAACACTGTCCACACCTAGGAGTGCTGCTTATCCAATAACAACCTCCTTCTATATGTTTTTTTAATCTGATGCTGAATTTGTATCTTTTAGAAAAGCAGAAAGGATTCTTGAGCAATTTGAATTCTTTCTAAAGTGAAATATTTAGATCCAGTGGGATCTTCTTAACCCAGATCTATCCTATAGCGACAACCTATTTTGACACAGCTGCTTCTGTGGGACTGCTTTTAGGGAAGCATGAGAGTGAGGGACATCTTTGCTCCTCTCCAAGAAGCCTCACAGAAACTGCCACAGCATCTCCAAAGAGCAGAAATGTGAAGACCTCAATTTTAAATTTCACACGAAGAACAGCAATACGTTAACTGTGAAGGATTCAGGGGAAAAGGAGAGCCCTGGGGTTTATTTGACAGTTACCACCAGGCACCAGTGTTGGTACTGGAGCCCTCCAAGGGGCTTGGCACACACAGCCTCCCTCCACTTCTGCAAATTGGTTTTGTTTGGTTTTTTTTTTTCACAAGGGTCAGCCTCCTTCTTCAACTGGACCTTAATGGCTTGTCTACAGATCCATCAGATCTGCTTCAGATTTCATCTCAAAATGATACAGTATTCAAAACACAAAGCAGGCTATATCTGACACAAAAGCAATGCTAAATCACAGCATGCATGAAAACTGAAACTTAATTTTGGGGGCTACCTAGGCACGAACATCAAACTCACTGCTGAAGAAGGAGGCACATACCTGTAAGTCTCATTTTGCAGCTGATTACCCATCCCTAAACTCATCTAAACACGGCACAGTTACCCATCAGCACAGGAACACTCCTGTTTCCACCCGAAGACCTAGATTCCTACAGCTGCCCAGGTGATCTCCACCTCTGAGCACCACGGGCACCTCCTCACCCAGCACACAACTCGTGCATTCCCACTGCCCCGAACCCTTCCAGAGCCACCACCCCGTGCTCCCAGCCCCGCTGCCTCTCCCAGCTCCTGCCCCGGGGGAAACTCTGCGGTTCGGGAGCTGCAGGCCCGTTTTTCCACAGCTGTTCACCGACAAATCCTGAAAAGCACCAACTCCACCAGCGGATTCCCACATGCTAACCGAGGCCAGCACACTGCTGAGAATCCTTTCCTCGAGACAAATTTCACGCGCCCCTGTGCGTGCCCGCCTTCACAACCAGGAATTCCAGCCGCTTAGTTCCTGGTTGTGTCAAAACCCATTTTGACAGCGAACGCATCACAAAATCAAACAAAGGGCAGCCAATGAGGCGGCCGCCCCGCACGGCTCGGGAGCGGCCCCGAGCGCCGGGCTGAGGCGGGGATGGCTCCCG
>WBNO01016617.1:312247-338160 GCA_013400575.1 Peucedramus taeniatus
CGGGCCGGGCCGGGCCGCGGGACCGAGCCGCAGCCTCCAGCCGGGCTGTCTCTCCGCTGCAGCCCGGGCAGCCCTTCAAGTTCTCGGTGCTGGAAATCTGCGACCGCATCAAGGAGGAGTTCCAGTTCCTGCAGGCGCAGTACCACAGGTGCGGCCGGGGCACCGGGCACCGGGACGGGCTGCGGGCGGGGGGAGCTGGGGTGGGACAAGCGAGGCTGGAGCGGTCGGGCTGCGGGGAAAGTGGGGAAGGAGGAGCGGGAGAAAAGGAGCCTGGGGGAGAGAGGGAGGGAGGGAGGAAGGGGAGAGGGGTTTGGGCTGGGGGGCAGCGTGAAAGCGGCAATTGGGGCGGCAGGTCTTGGGAGGGGTCCCGAGGGGGGGATCAGCCGTGTTCCCTCGGGCTGAGCCGGGTGTAGGGGCAGGGAGGGCACAGAGCTCCGGGTGGGTGCTACAGGTGTGTGCACAGCACAGGCTGGGGTGCAGCCCAGGGAGGGCGTGTGACAGCCCTGCAGCCCCGGGAGCCCGCAGGGACAGGCAGGAGATGCGCTGAGCTCGCCCCAGGGATGGGGCAGGAGCTGCGGGTCGCTGAATGGAAGCTCTGGCTCCCCTCTGCAGCCTGAAGCTGGAATGTGAGAAGCTGGTGAGCGAGAAGACGGAGATGCAGAGGCATTATGTCATGGTGAGCTGGCCCTGCCGTGTCCCCCTGAAGGGCTGAACCCCTGGGATGATGCCCTCACACAGATCTGGGCGCTGGGGCTCCTCTCTGCCCCGTGCTGGCCTTGGGGCTGGGGAGATGTGAGGGAGGAAGGAGTTAATCACCATTTCTAGCAGCGCTGCCTCTTGGTGCTCAGTGCTGCTTGAGCCCGGGAATCCTGCCATAGGTTTTGTGTCTTTTTTTGGGCGGGGTGGGGAGGTTGTTTTTGTTTTTTTTACCTTTTTCTATCTGGCCTTGTAAGAGAGCTCCCAGCTCCTCGTACTCTCTCTCCCAAAGGGTGGATATATAAGAGGTAATGCTCCAAGGCTCGTGGTTTGGGTGGAGGGGGAAGGAGCAGGGCAGGACCCTCCACTGTTGACAGTGAAGGGTTAACAGGCCCCAAGACAGACTGACCTGGGCACCAGCCAGAGGCTGCCAGGAGCTGGGGAGCTGCTGGGAGGAAGGAAAGAGGATGGGGACAGCAGAGCAGTTCCTTCTCCTTCAGCATCTGACCTTACTGACCCCTCTGGGGAAAGGGGGAACCCAAGTGACACCATCCAAGAGGCAAAAAGATGTGAATTTGGGCAAAGCCCATCCCGGGGGTGAATACAGCCCTGTCTGAGGCTGGGTGTTGATACTGCAGGGCACGTTCCACTCACCCATCAGCTGGGATCCCTCCCCACATCCTGCAGGCTCAGGGATTTCCAGAGGTGGATTGCTACCTTGGGAACAGGCTTTGCTGGAGGAAAGCAGCTCCTCTGGTCCCCTTTTCTGCCCAGGTGTGGGGACTTGGGGTCAGCACCCCTGGCAGAGTCCCTGGGGGCTGCTGAAGGGTGAAACCTGTAACAGGTTCCAAGCGGGGTGGGATGAGCCAGGACAGGATCTGGGGGGCAGCAGGACTGGCTTCCCCTGGCTTACACAAATTGCAGGTGTAACCAGCCTGTGACTGCTCCCTGCCTCGTCCCAGGCTCCTGGCACAGTGTCCCAGCCATCCCTCGTGGGCTGGAGCCAGCCAAACCCCGGCTGGTCCTGGGCCAGTTGCTCTGGACAGCTCCTAACCAGGCTGTGTTTTGGTTTTCCTCCCAGTACTACGAGATGTCCTACGGCCTGAACATTGAAATGCACAAGCAGGTGAGTGCAGGGGGGCTGGGACAGCAGCAGGGGAGGGTGGGGGAGAGGCCGAGGTTGGAAAATGATCTCCCTTGAGCCCCGTGTAGCTGTAATGGCACAGGAGATGTGACACAGCTCTGTGCAAGGGAGTGGCTTGCAAAGGGATCCAGCAGTTGTCAGGATGTGTTATTGAGTTCCCCATCCCAAAGAGAACCACTCAGAGCCCTGCTGTGAGCCCTGGTGCCTCCCTGCAGCGCTTCCCTGGGGCCCCACTTGAAGGAGGGATGTGGAGGAAACAGCAGGAGCTAGAGCCCAGAGGCAAATGGATTGTCTTTCTTTTCTTTTTTTCTTAATCCCCTTTTCCTTTCCCAAAGCCAGAGGAGTGTTTTCACCCTTCCCTGGTTCCCCTTTTGTTCCAGCCTTAATTTGCTTTCCCTCTTCAGATTTATCAATCTAGTCATCATGGGCTCTCTGCCAGGGAAATTAGTTTGGACCAATGCCTGACAAAGTGGCAAGTCAACTGCCATATCCCTCCAGCTGGCTCAGCCCCTCTGAGTTTGCTCCTTTTGTTACCAGGGAGTGTGTTGGGGACCAGGGGCACATTCCTGCCACCCTTACATGCCCCAAAACCCCCTGGGACTGGGAGCCAGGGGTGGCCCAAGCCCGGTGGGGCCGGGGACTCTGCCCATGAGGTGGTGGCCAAGTGGTTGAGGAGTGGGAGCCTGGGCAGGAGGGGGTCTCTGGCTCTGTGGGCACGGTGGCAGTGGCTGAGAGAGCAGCTGGGACCTGCAGGTGAGCCCAGGGTGCTGCTGGGTGCGGGGCACAGCAGGTAAATGTTCCCTTTGTTCTCCCTTGGCTCCCAGCCTGCTTTGACCTCTGCAACACTGGTGGGGATTGTCAGAAACCTGAGCTGATAAAACCCTTCAGAGCAGCCAGTCCCGGGCTGAATTTACATCAGGGGGGGAATGCAGTTTCCCCAGGAGATGTGGGTTTTCTCTTAGGCTGGGCTGGAAGTCACAGCCCCTTTCCTCGGGAGTGCTGCTCGCCCTGGTGGGAACAGGGCCCAGCTGTTGGTTTGTCTGCAACCACAGAGCCTCTCCTCAGAGCATGCCCCGGGTTTTCTGCATTCCCTTGTGGGCAGGGGCAGCTCTGGGGGTGCTTTGTGCCTCTAAAGGAGCAGGGGGAGCTGTCCCAGGGCTTGATGGGGATGGGAGTGGAGTCCCTGCTCTGGGTCAGGGCAGGTCCAACCAGCAGAGCCTCGTGGGATTTGCTGGTGCCATGCCAAGAGGGCTGAATCTGTGCAGTTCTGCATCCTGCTTGGTCTGCCCTGGCTTTGAGTTGGATGTTTGGGAAGGGAAGGCACAGGCAGGGCCCACTGCCAACGCCTGTGGCTCAGCTCCCCTGCCCGCAAAGCCAGGATGGGTTTGGGCTGAGAAAGGACTGACAGCTTGGAGCTTGCCTTGGCCTGGGGCCACGCAGGGATTTAGGCGTGGGTTCCCTCCCGTGTGCCTGGCAGCCTAAGGGGGTCCAGCAGCCCTGGGCAGAGCCCTCCCTTGGCAGCAGCTCGGGAAATCCCTGCAGGGATGCAGAGGCAGCGGGAGAATTTCCGCCGTGGGTGGGAGAGGTGAACTCTGCATAGGCTGAGTGTTTGCAGAGGGGGACAGGATGGGGCTCAGAGCCCTCCATCCCTGCTGATACCTGCTGATACGTGCTTCCTCTTTCAGGCAGAGATTGTCAAGAGGCTGAGTGCCATTTGTGCCCAGATTATTCCCTTCCTGACGCAGGAGGTAAGGAGGAGGCAGGGGAGGAGGCATCAGATTGCTCTGGCTTCTTGGAAACGGGCGAATCAAAGTCCAGCCTCAACAACGGGAGGTTTTGGAGAAGAAAACCTCCTTGCCTGGGCTGGAGGGGTGGGGACGGGGCTGTGCAGGGGTGGGTGGGGCAGTGTGGAGCCGAGTGCTCCCTCCGGGCAGGAGCAGGGTGTGACCACCCCGTGCTCTCCCTGCCCAGCACCAGCAGCAGGTCCTGCAGGCAGTGGAACGGGCCAAGCAGGTGACCATGGGCGAGCTCAGCAGCATCGTCGGGGTGAGTGGCACTGCCCGGCTGTGGGCAGAGACTCTTCCCTGCCTGGAGCTTCGGGCCCTGCAGTGATGGGGGAAGTCAGGTTTTTACTAGTTTGACACACCCATTTTTTACTATTTAAGGGTTTTTATTAGTTTGATACACCCATTGTGGTGAAAGGATCTGCCACGGTGTCCTGAAGGTGTTGGAAGCCCTGTGGGACATCCCTGAGCAGAGCAGGGCACTGCCATGGCTTGGGGTCGTGCCTGCAGCAGGGAGGGGCAGTGGGTGGAAGGGGGGGCGTGGGAGGAAAACAAAGTCCAGAGAGAGAATAAAAGAAGCTGTGCTGAGCCTGCTGAACCCAGACAGCCCCCGGGGAGAAGGGGCAGGGATGTGACCCAGCCTGTGCAGCCCCCACAGCCCCGCTGCCCCCTCCCCATCCCTGTCCCTGTCTCATCCCATCGCGCTTCGCACCGCGGGGAGGGGAGGGAGGGGAGGGCCCGGCCGTGGCTGCGGCTGCCTCCTCCACATCCAGGACCATTTGCTCTTTCTCTTTCAGCAGCAGCAGCTTCAGCACCTCTCCCAGCACGCATCCCCCCTCCCGCTGACACCCCACCCCTCCAGCATGCAGCCCCCCAGCCTGAGCGGGGCCAGCGGCGCCTCGGGGCTCCTGGCCCTCTCGGGGGCACTGATGGCTCAGGTTCAGCTGGCCACCAAGGAGGACCGAGTGGCCCAGGATGGGGAGAACAGAGGTAAGGGGAAGAAGCGCAGCTGGGTTAACCCTTTAAAGGCTGGGCAGCTTGTGCAGGGATCCTGCTGCCTGCTCTGCCTCTTTGCTGACTGCTGCATCCCCCGGGATGGCAAATCGAGCTCATGGAATGCCTGCAGCCCCAGGAGGCTGGCTCTGTTTGTGACCCGGGAGCTGCTGCTCTGCAGTGATGCTGTGTGTGCAGCCCTGGCCCTGGGCAAGTGTTTGTGCACACACACAGCTCTCTCTGCTCCCCTGGGTGTTTCCAGTGCATGAGGGTCCCCCTCCTCCATGAGGCAGCTGGGAAATCCACAAAGAAATCCTCTATTTTTACACCAAGTAAAGATCTGATACTTAAAGATGAGACTTTTAAGGAAAATACTGTTGCAAGCCCCTGGTAGAAAGTGTGACAGCCACAAGCCTGGGGCAAGGAATTTGGAAAGCAGAGCCTCATTGCTTGTGTTGTGCAGTGTAAATTACACTAATTCCTAGTCCAGATGGGTGCCTCCTCCTGTCAGGATCACCGAGTGCCTTACAAACATCATCAATATTTAATCATTGTTAAATCAGTGCTCTGAATGCTACTGGCAGGCCTGGGCCAAATTAGCAACTGTGCCCAGCTCTGCTCATGGCCTGTTGCTGCTCAAGGGCTGCACAAAGGAGGAGCTGAGCTCAAGTCACCTTTTCAGAGCACAGGCATGGAGTGGTTGTGCTGAGAGGAGGCTGGGACAAGGAGAGAGGCTCTGGGCAGCTCTGAGGGCTGGAAACAGGCAGCCAGATTTAGCAGGAGTGATATTTCCCTGCAGACTCCCCTGAGGAAGGTGCTGACTGAAATGCACTTGGGTCAGGACCCCAGAGCAGCAGCAAAGCCAGGCACTGGGTGGGGTTTGCTGCAGGTTCTCATGGTCTGGCTTGGCCTGAAAGATTTCAAGGTGGTGAAAAGAGCAGCAGGAAGCTGTCGGTGGCAGCTCTGCCCCCCTGCACACAGCTGTCTGCAGCTCAAATCCTGCCCGTGTTTCTTTAAGGATGGCTTCCACAAAGGAGGAAAACAAAGTGCAGAGAGAGAGAATAAAAGCAGGCTGTGCTGTGCTGAGCCTGCTTAACCCTCAGAGCCCAGGCAGCCTGTGCCTCCAGCCAGAACTTCTCTCAGCCTGGGTGTCTGGTTGTGGTGAGGGCCATTCCTTATTAAAAAAAAAAAAAAAANAAAAAAAAAAAAAAGAAAAAAAAGGTTGAAATGCTCCATCTGTCTGGGGTTAATCCTCAGTGCTCTGCCATAGTTAGCCAGAGCTGGTGTGAGTCAGGCTGAGCCAGGGGTGCAGGGCTGATGGCAGGCATCTGCTCCCACTCCAGACACAGCCTGCAAGAATCCCTCAGCTTCCCATCCCTGCTGCCTCTTTTTGCCAGCAGGGACCTGGACTCATTCTCTCTAAATGCTGGTGGATCTTTAGGAGCAAAAACCAGCCAGGGAAGGTTGTTGAAGCCCAGCCCACAAGCCTGTGCTTGGATTTGCAATAAATGCCTGGCACTCCTTCCCTGGGCTCAGGGTAGTGGCCCTGCTTTGCTGTGCATGTTCAAAAGCCTCAGAGAGATTCCAAGCAGGGCTTTTGGGCATGGCTTCCTAAGGAAATGGGATGGGTGTGATTCAGGGGATCTCTGCTGGCCAGCTCTCCCCTCCTGGTGCCTTTGGACCTGTTGCCATGTCTAGGGAAGGGATTGCAGAGCTGGGATGAATTCTTGGAAGGAGGTGGGTGGGTAGAGATTCCCCTGCTTCCCTGAGGAGCACCAGAGTGCTGACCTCCCATTAGACAAGAGAGAATCCACACTTCAGGTGGGCAAAGTGGGAAATCAGGTGTGATTTTTTTTTGTTTGTTTTTTAAACCTGTGTCCTGCTGTTTCTTGGTTTGCCCTGCTGTGCCTCTCTCTCCTTCCTGCCTGGGTATGTGGGGCACAGGCTTGGCATTAACAACCTCTCCCTGTCCTCCCCTCTGCTCTGCCATGGACCTGGGATGCTCTCCCTGCTGCTGCCTGGCTCCAGAGCACACCCCAAGCCAGGTAAGTGGTGACAGGCCAGTGGCTTCAGCTGGCCCTGATGGCATCTCCAGTGTGCTCCAAGCTGGCCCCTGGCTCCTGGGAAGGGATGGGGTTGCTGGGTGAGCTTTGCTGGCCTGGGTGGGCTGTGTTTGCACCAGGGTTTTGTAACTGAAGGTTCTGGGCCACCTCAATTCAGTCTTTGCTGATGCAAGGAGCTAAAGATCAAGGGCTGCTCCCAAAATAACCAGCTCTGTCCTTTTCAAGGAGTTTCCAGTTTAGGAATCATTCTGAACAGGTCTCAGAGCTCTCAGCCCCTCTGCAGTCCTTGGCTGCCCCCTCCCTTTTAGGATCCCCCCCAGTCCCAGAGCTGTGACTCCCTTCCCAGGCTCCACAGTTCCCTGCAGAACCCAGGGTACAGGCAGGGGAAGGAAGGGTTAATGATCTCTGTTGTGGGTATTGATCTTGGGCTTGCAAGGTGGGAGAGGAGGAAGGAGAGGAGGTGTCTGTGCTGCCAGGAATGCCCAGGCACCTCCTCCAGGGATGGCCTGGGGGACAGGGATGGCCCTTTCTGCCCCCTGGCTCTGTCCCAGAGCTGCTGATCTGCTTGTGCTGGGAGCAGTCAGCTGCAGGGAGCCCTGCCATGGGGCTTCTCTGTCACCTTCTGGCTGCTTTGTCACCACACACAGCTGTGTGGGGATGCCAGGGGGTGTGTGACACCCCTGCAGCTGCCAACAGCACCTGGGGGAGGGCTGTTCTTCCTGCTCAGCCCCATTCTGCTTCCCAAGCCTCGGGCAGGGTTGAGGTGAAGTAAACACAGCTCCAGTGGGAGTTTTCTGCTCCACCCTCACTCCTTGTCTGCAGGGGTGGATGTCCCTCACTTGGCTCTGGGGTTTTGGGGTCCTTCCCAGCAGCCAGGGAGATGCTTTGGCAGGATGGAGGTGGTCATGGAGCAGAGCCTGACCCCACTGAGAGCTGCTTGCCCTCACAGTGGCTCTCACACCTTCCTCTCCCTCTGCCTCAGAGCGTTTCTTCCTCCCCTGCCGAGAGCCTGCAGGACGAGGAGCGCACGGGGCTGAAGAGGAAGAGAGAGGAGAAGGAGCTGCCTGGGCATTCTGTGAGTGCCCCAAGGGCTGGGGCTGGCAGGGATGGGCTGGGGAGGTGGCTGGGCAGCCCTGTGCCCACCCTGCTGCCCAGGGCTGGTGTCCTGTGAGCAAGAACAAACCAAATGAGGAGCCCCAGGGAGGCCCCTGAGCCCCAGGGCTGGGGCACTGCCAGCAGGGCATGGTTGGTGTTGGTCCAGGGGGTGATGTACAGGAGAAAATGGATCCCTCTGCTTTCTGGGGTCCTGGGCAGGACACAGAGCCTGGTCCAGCATCTCCCTGTCCTGACTGAGCCCTTCTGGATTTTTGCCTCCTCACAGGACAGCGATGGGGACAAGAGTGACTGCAACCTGGTGGTGGATGAGGTAAGCCCCTGGAGCCTGGCAAGGCATCCTGCTCAAGCTGCAGTTGTTGGGTTTAGGGCTCTGGTTCCCCAGCTTTGAGGTTCTGTAGGCTGCAGCTCGTTGCTGCTGGGCAGCAGTGGCCAGCCAGGACACGTGCCAGCCCTGCTCCAGTGCCAGCCAAGACTGATTCCACTCCCACTGCTCTGGGAGAGCTGTGCCAGCCAGGGCTCAGCTTTGCCAGCCACAGGCTTGGCTCTGCTTCACAATCCCCTTTCAGCCCCTCTGCTGCAGCATCCCATATGGGGAGGCTGATAAAGCTGGGATGAGAGCTCCATGGAGCTGGGCTTGCTGCTGGCAGCTCCTGTGGGTGGAGGTGGCAGGAGCCTCATGGCACACCCTGGCCCTGTCCTGCCCTGCCTGGCCCTCGAGCAGCCTTGACTTTAACTCACCTCAGTGAAGGGCTTTTACTGAATTCAGTCTTCTGCAATGGAACTGACACATGCTTCTGGTACAGCCTTTCCTGACTGAGGCACACGTGACAGAGCTTGATCCCAAACACCACTGTTCTTGGTAGAGATGTTTTTGGGGACATGTTCCTTTCCTAGAAGGCAGAAGGGAGAGAAAGACATGAGGTCTTTTTTACTCATGCCACTTCCTAAGAAAATACAAAAAAAAATCCTTTCGCTGAAAGGAAGATCAGGAGAAATTTCTGCAGAAAATGAAGCTTATGAAAGCTGCTCATTGTGCTGATAAAAAGCCACAGACCTGGTTGAATGAGAGTGCAAGAGCTGAGGGGTGGCCTTGCCTCTGAAATGGCAGCTCCTCATGTGTGCTGATCCCCATCCCTCCTCGTGAAGGCATCCGTGGCCACCGCTGTCCTCTGAACCTGCTGTCACCTCTCATTTCGTTCAAAGAGAAAAACCGAGGCCGTTTCTCATCCGGGGGAGCAGAACACAGAGCGGCTGCTCCTCATTCCGACCGAGGGGACTGGTGGCTCCCCGAGGAGCCGTTTCTCCTACACAGAGGGGTTCCTGCTTCCCTCATCGCTGTTCTCCCCCCAGGACCCGCCCTCGGAGCCCGGTAGCCCGGGCCGCTCGCCCAGCCGCCGCCGGGAGCCGCCCGGGAGCCCCGCGTCCATCGGCTCCGGCGGGAGCGCCGCGCCCAAGGAGCAGAGCCCGGTGAGGAGCCCCGGGCCGGGGCTGGGGTGTGGGGCCAGCAGCGTGGCCAGGAATTCCTCTCTGTGGCCAGTCTGAAATGCCGGGGGTTCGTGCCCAGTGCCACCCCCAGCCCGGGCACAGAGGGCCGTGCCCTCGGGGCAGGGTGAGTGCTGCTGGGCAGAGCACAGGCTCTGCAGTGTTCTCCACCCGCCTGCCTGCAGGATTCCCCAGAGCTGCTCATAGCAATTGATTTTTCCTCCTTCTTTTTTTTTTTCTTTTTTTTTTTTTTCCTTCTTCCTTGCCAACCACCAGTCCAGCGCTCAGATTGAAACATCAGCATGAGGGAAGGGAGAGGGATTTTTCTGCCACTCCTTGGCCTCCCAGCCACCACGGGGACCAAGTGATACATCCCCCCCATCTGGGGTCAGGAGCCAGCTGGGGGCTGCGGGCAGCAGCGAGCAGCAGCTCCCCAGCACAATCGGATTAGAGCAGACAAAGCGCCCTGAGCAATCTGCCAGCACAGCACGTAGCTTTTCTCTGTTATTAATTTTTTTTTTTTTTCCTTTGCTGGTGTCGACAAAATCCCCAGACAGGAAAAAAACAGAAGAAATAGGAGAGGCAGGGAAAAAAAACGCAAGGAATGAAATAGCTGTGGGGATTGGAGAGGCCAGTTCATGCCTGGCATCCTCTTGGTCCCAGGCTGGGAATGGGGGTGCCCCCCCATGCAGGAGGAGTTTTGCTTGAGGGAGCAGCAGATGGGTCCGTGGGGTGTTGTGCTGGTGGGCACTGTAAGGTTGGGACAGTTTGGGGTCACCTGAAGCTTGCATGGGGCATTTGCACCTGTGTGGAGAGTGGGGACATGTGAGGGGCAAAGGAGAGGAGAGGGATCAGGCCCTGGATGACCAGCTCCATCCAGGAGCTCCTTCAAGCACCCTGCAAGGTGTGGAGGCTGCTGGCCCAGGCTCTGGTCCCACAGCTGAAGCTGCTCTTCTTTCCTCTGCTGCACAGACTGACTCAGTGGCCAGTGCTCCGACCTCCAAGCCCTCCTCTTCCTCACCATCCCGTGACTCCCTCACACCTGGCCCCGGGCCCAGCTCGGCCGTTCCTCTCCGGCCACCCCCGGCCAAGGTGCCCAGCACCGACACCGTCAGTGAGTGTCCAGGGACAGCACGGGGGCTGCTCTGCTGGGATGGGATGGAGGGAGGCAGGACCCTGTCTGCCACCAGCAGAGCTGGCAGGGCCGTTTTGCTCCACACGATCAGACCTATGAACCGTGGCCAACAGGAGCCCCTCCGCCATTGCCACACGCCTGGTGGGCTCAGACCTGCCGAGGGTGGTGGTCGGGGTAGAGCAGGGGTTTAATCTGTTTTTCTCTATGAATTGGCACTTTTGGGACTGCACGAAGCTGGGTGCTTCAGGGCTTGGCTGTGGGGGCTGGAAGGGGTGGCTGTGCAGTCACCAGGTGCCCCTCTCCCCCGGGTGCCGCCAGGGCCAAGACGCGGCTCTCTCCTCGTGCAGCTCTCCGCAGCCCCCTGAGCTCCTCCAGCCCCTTCTCGTCCTCCCTGGGCACGGTGCCCCACGCCACCCTCAGCAGGGAGCTCCCGGCCCCCGGCCTCTACCTGGGCATCCACCTCTCGGTGCCCCCGGCCAGCAGCGCGCTGCTCTACAGCCGCTCCCCCGTGGTAAGTCAGGGGGAGCCCGGGTGTGCTGGCTCTGCTGCCTGTCCCTGGGGCTGGAGCCTGGGGGTGCAGCTGCAGGAAGGGCTCCCTTGCACAGTGGTGGGATGTGGGGCTGGTGGAGGCTTCAGCACGCTCAGAGAAGCCTCTGCTGGTTCCACTGGTGTCTGTGGGAACCTGTTTTGGCCTTTGTCACTGCATGTGGGGACACAGCGAGCATAGAGCCAGGATGGGCTGGTCCCAGGGTGTGCAGGGAAAGGCCTGAGCTCAGCTTTGGTGTCCTCTGCTGTGCTCCTCATGTGCCCTTTGCTTTGTGCAGGTGGCGTTTGAGTCTCACCCTCACCTGAGGGCTTCCAGCCTCTCCTCTTCGCTCCCCACCATCCCTGGAGGGAAGCCGTAAGTGGCTGCACACGCTGGGGCTGCAGGGAGGTGGGGGCAAGGGGCTGAGGTGGGTGCTGGGAGCATCTCCCTGCCAAGGCCTCACCCAGGGCAGGGCTGGGCTGAGGGGGAGCTGCTCTCCAATCCTGAGTCCAGCAGTGCCATTTCATTCCTGGCAGCTGGAGTGGGGTAATTGAACCCTTCGTTAGCCAGGGCACAGGGGGCACCTTCCACCTTGGCTTGGGCAACTTCCAACTTGGCTTGAGCGTGGCAAACAGAGAGATCACCTCCTGCCCTCAGGCATCACACAGGGGTTGTTCAGGCCTCTCTTCAGCTCCCTTCTAGTGCCTTCTCCTCCCAGGTCCTCTGACTCCAAACCCTGCTGCCCGTGTTGGACCCGCATGGCACCGGGCACTGTCCACGCAGGATTCTGCTCTGCTTCTCACTGCTCTGCTCCCTTGCAGTGCCTACTCCTTCCACGTCAGCGCCGACGGGCAGATGCAGCCGGTGCCTTTCCCCCCCGACGCCCTGATGGGCTCCGGCATCCCCCGGCACGCGCGGCAGCTGCACACCCTGACCCACGGCGAGGTGGTCTGTGCTGTCACCATCAGCAACTCCACGCGCCACGTCTACACCGGGGGCAAGGGCTGTGTCAAGGTCTGGGACGTGGGGCAGCCGGGCACCAAGACGGCCGTGGCTCAGCTGGACTGCCTGGTGAGGATGAGGAGGACGAGGAGGAGGAGCAGAAATGCCTTTGGGCTGGGGCTGGGAAGGGGAATGCGCCCCTGCTCCCATGGAGGGGACAGAGGGGCCTTTCACATGTGCAGTGGGAGAAGGAGAAGTGTCTCCTGCAAGCCCCTGTGTTCTCATCGTGTCCTCCTTGCCTTGCCCTGTTGCCTGTCGCCCCCGTTCAGAACCGTGACAACTACATCCGTTCCTGCAAGCTGCTCCCCGACGGCCGCAGCCTGATCGTGGGGGGGGAGGCCAGCACCCTGTCCATCTGGGACCTGGCAGCCCCCACGCCCCGCATCAAGGCTGAGCTCACCTCCTCTGCCCCCGCCTGCTACGCCCTGGCCATCAGCCCTGATGCCAAAGTCTGCTTCTCCTGCTGCAGCGACGGCAACATCGTGGTGTGGGACCTGCAGAACCAGACACTGGTCAGGTGAGTCTGGGGCAGGGGCTGTAGGGCAGGCACAGGGGGAGATGCAGGCTCACAGGGAGCTGGCTGCCCTGACAGCTGTGCCCTCGCCCTCTCCATGCCCCTCTTTCCCAGGCAGTTTCAAGGCCACACGGATGGTGCCAGCTGCATTGACATCTCTAACTATGGCACCAAGCTTTGGACAGGGGGTTTGGACAACACCGTGCGCTGCTGGGACCTGCGGGAGGGCCGGCAGCTGCAGCAGCACGACTTCAGCTCCCAGGTAGGGCTGGAGCCCTCTGGCAGCACCCTGGGGCCAGCTGGGACCTGCTGGGCCACTGTGTGAGCCTGTCTGTCCCCTCAGATCTTCTCCCTGGGCTACTGCCCCATGGGAGAGTGGCTGGCTGTGGGCATGGAGAGCAGCAACGTGGAGATCCTGCACGTCACCAAACCCGACAAGTACCAGCTGCACCTCCACGAGAGCTGTGTCCTCTCTCTCAAATTCGCCTCCTGCGGTAGGCAAGGGCCTTTTTTTCTTCCTGGGCTGTGGATAGCCTCAGATTTATCCCTTTGGTTTATTCCCCATGCTCAGCTCCCCTGAATGGTGTCCCAGCTGTTGACACCCAGTTTGTCTCCTGTCCCAGGGAAGTGGTTTGTGAGCACGGGGAAGGACAATCTGCTCAACGCCTGGCGGGCGCCCTACGGAGCCAGCATCTTCCAGGTGGGCTGAGGCATTTGTGCAGGGGGATTGTGGTGGCTCCAGGCACCAGCCCTGTTCTCACCCCCTGCCCTCTCTCTCACAGTCTAAGGAGTCCTCGTCAGTCCTGAGCTGTGACATCTCTGTCAACGACAAATTCATCGTCACGGGCTCTGGTGACAAGAAGGCCACAGTGTATGAGGTGGTTTACTGACTCCTGTCACCATCAGGAAAGGGGACACACCTTGCCCAAAGCCACCATGGCTCACAGAGGCCTCCAGAGCTGGACCTGCCCTCCTGCAGCTCTACTTCTCCTCCTCCTCCACTGCTTTCAGACTCTAAACCAAGGCCCCAGCCCCATTCTCCTGCCCTGGTTCCTGCAGGAGGCTGGAGGTGAGGGCTGGGTGTAGCCTGGCATCCCCTGAGGCTGGGCAAGGGCTGGGCTGGGCACCCTGGGCCCTGTCTGTCCCTCAGGCTGGCTGCACAGGGAGCTGGACAAAGCCTGAGAGCGTGTGTCTCCTGAATTACTGCTACTGACTTAACAGCACCCATTTTCTGCTGCAGAAACAGCTGTAAATTATCAGTAAAGAAATGTATTTAACTATGTTTTCAATCCCTTACTAATAAAAAGGAACAAAAGAAGGGCTGGGCCAGTTCTGAGCAGGGGCCTTTGCCAGCCAGTGCTGCCAGCTGTGCCAAGGGCTGGGCTCTGAAGGGTGTCCTGGGGGGCTGCTGTTGGCCAGCAGCACAGGGGAGGATGCTCCCAGCCTGGCAGAGGTGTGGCTGCCACGGCAGCCCCAGCTCCAGCACCACTCTGTGGTGCCTGTGGTGAGCTGTGGCTGGGGACAGGAGCCCAGAGCAGCTGCCACATGCAGCCCTTGCCAGCCCTGGGCCTCCTGGGAGCAGCCCTGCTCGCCCACGGCAGTGCTGGCAGGCAGCCAGACCGATAAGGCAGGCGCTGAGTGCTCACATCTCATTTCCTTCAAAAACCACTTCCTCCAGCACCAGCCTCTCCTCTCCCCCACACCCACGGAGCCCGAGGCTGCTCCACTGGGGCACCGCAGAGCCAGCACCACTCTGTGCCCACAACACAGCTCCTGGCTCCTGTCCCCACCACTGCCAGGGCCAGGGATGGGCTCTGACCACAGAGGAGCTGCCTCAGACCCCCCTCAGCACAGGAAAGGAGCAGCAAGTTGTGACCAAAAGGGACAAGGCTCCTGCTGTGGTGTCACCCCTTCCCACCTGGCTCCATCCCACCCCCACACAGCATCGAGGCTACTGCCTAGGACAAGGCACAGCTGCCTTTTTTTGGTTTGTTTTTATTATTAAATACACCCTGGGAGGCACAGAGGGAAGTGAGGCCAGAGCCCATCCACCCTGGCAGGCCCAGAGCCTTAAACAAATAAAAACCCCACAACAAAAAGTTAAAAAACAAAAATAAAAAAAGCACCCAAACAAAACCCCTAACAATGCCAGACCTCCCCCCCCATCTCCAACTCCCACAGTCTAGATTTAGAAAGAAACCCACAAAGAACAAAACAAGGAGAAAGTCCCCAGGAAATCCACCCCGAGCAGCGGCCTGCACGATGCCTGGCCACGGTCCCAGGGCCACCTCCACCCCTCTCTGCTCTCCTCCAGCTGGGATGCCACAGCCACTGGCTGCATGTTCTTTGGGAAGTCAGCAGCAGGGCAGGTAGAGTCCACCTGTCCATCCTCGTGGACAGCTGCCTGTCCTGCAGTTGGCACCTCTGGGCTCAGTAAATGATCTCGTACACTGTCGCCTTCTTGTCCCCTGAGCCGGTCACGATGAACTGGTCATCGGTGGAGATGTCACAGCTGAGGACTGACGAGGTTTCCTTCGACTGCAGAGAACAGGGGTAAGCACAAGAAACAGCCCCAGAGCAAGGTTCCAAGCCTCACTCCTTGGGGAGGCTGCAGGGATGAGTTTATGGGGCTGACACATAATTACAGCTGGGTTGTACTGGGTTGCACTGGGCAGCTCCTGGCAGCCTCACCCCCAGGAACCCCCAGCCCTGCTGGCTGCTCACCTGGAAGATGCTGGACTCACCTGGAAGATGCTGGCTCCGTAGGGTGTCCGCCAGGCGTTGAGCAGGTTGTCCTTCCCCGTGCTCACGAACCACTTCCCTGTGGAGGGACAAAGCAGCCTCGTGTCACCGCACCAGAGCCAGCAGCAGATCCTGCCAGGCTGTGAAACACACACAGAGAGGCAGCCACAGCTCTGCCAACCATGAGCCAAGGGAACACAAAGAGGAGTTTGGCTCCAGCAGCCAGCACTGCTCCAAGAGGGATGGATACCCCTTCTCTGACCGTCACCACCGGGGACAGGGCTGGCTACCAGAACAAATGCTTGCCCCCAGTGCTACGAGCCTGGCAACACACGGACAGAAGTAGAGGTGGCATCCGTGAGGCTCCAGAGCAAGGGGGGCCAGGAGAGGCGTGCCTACCACAGGAGGCGAATTTGAGAGAGAGGACACAGCTCTCGTGGAGGTGCAGCTGGTACTTGTCGGGTTTGGTGACGTGCAGGATCTCCACGTTGCTGCTCTCCATGCCCACAGCCAGCCACTCTCCCATGGGGCAGTAGCCCAGGGAGAAGATCTGAGGGGACAGACAGGCTCACACAGTGGCCCAGCAGGTCCCAGCTGGCCCCAGGGTGCTGCCAGAGGGCTCCAGCCCTACCTGGGAGCTGAAGTCGTGCTGCTGCAGCTGCCGGCCCTCCCGCAGGTCCCAGCAGCGCACGGTGTTGTCCAGACCCCCTGTCCACAGCTTGGTGCCATCGTTGGAGATGTCAATGCAGCTGGCACCATCCGTGTGGCCTTGAAACTGCCTGGGAAAGAGGGGCATGGAGAGGGCGAGGGCACAGCTGTCAGGACAGCCAGCACCTGCAGCACGGAGTGTGGGCAGGGCAGCACCCAGCAGTGAGGAGCTGCAAGGACAGGAACTGCCCCATGGCCAGGGTTAGACACAGGGAGGGACTGGGATATGCTGCAGGGACTGAGTGGTCCCCGGCCCGAGGAGTCCCCAGCAGTCCTGCCCATGCTCCCTCCTGCCCCAGACTCACCTGACCAGTGTCTGGTTCTGCAGGTCCCACACCACGATGTTGCCGTCGCTGCAGCAGGAGAAGCAGACTTTGGCATCAGGGCTGATGGCCAGGGCATAGCAGGCGGGGGCAGAGGAGGTGAGCTCAGCCTTGATGCGGGGCGTGGGGGCTGCCAGGTCCCAGATGGACAGGGTGCTGGCCTCCCCCCCCACGATCAGGCTGCGGCCGTCGGGGAGCAGCTTGCAGGAACGGATGTAGTTGTCACGGTTCTGAACGGGGGCGACAGGCAACAGGGCAAGGCAAGGAGGACACGATGAGCACACAGGGGCTTGCAGGAGACACTTCTCCTTCTCCCACTGCACATGTGAAAGGCCCCTCTGTCCCCTCCATGGGAGCAGGGGCGCATTCCCCTTCCCAGCCCCAGCCCAAAGGCATTTCTGCTCCTCCTCCTCGTCCTCCTCATCCTCACCAGGCAGTCCAGCTGAGCCACGGCCGTCTTGGTGCCCGGCTGCCCCACGTCCCAGACCTTGACACAGCCCTTGCCCCCGGTGTAGACGTGGCGCGTGGAGTTGCTGATGGTGACAGCACAGACCACCTCGCCGTGGGTCAGGGTGTGCAGCTGCCGCGCGTGCCGGGGGATGCCGGAGCCCATCAGGGCGTCGGGGGGGAAAGGCACCGGCTGCATCTGCCCGTCGGCGCTGACGTGGAAGGAGTAGGCACTGCAAGGGAGCAGAGCAGTGAGAAGCAGAGCAGAATCCTGCATGGACAGTGCCCGGTGCCACAGATTTGGAGTCAGAGCCATGAGCAGAACACACCCAGCGATGCCAGCTGGGCACACAGCAACCACAGTCCAACTTTCCCCCACGCTGTACTCCCCATCCCTGCTCCCCGCAGCTTGTCCACACAGCCCAGCTTCATCCCCACAAGCCACCACATCCCCTCCCCCAGCACAGCCCCCATGCAGCCCGGCCCCACTTACGGCTTGCCCGATGTCCCCACTTGCATGCCGGTCACCAGCCCTGGGACGCGCATGTGGGGGTGCGGGTCGTAGCCCACCTGCAGGGGACAGCGGGTGAGAGGGGCTCACACTCCGTGGCCCCACGGCCCCACGGGGATGAGGTCACGCACCAGGGGCGAGCGCCCGTAGCCGCTGGCTCCTGCAGCCCCGTTGAGCTGCGGGGACATGAGGTGCAGGCTGGCGTAGGCCCCAGTCCCGGCCACGTCCCCGTTGACCGCAGGGTGGGCCAGGCCAAAGGCGGCCGAGTAGGGGCTCTGCACTCCCAGCGGATTCCTCAGGCCCAGGGCTGGTGGGGGAGAGGCAGAGTGAAGGGATGGGGCCCTGGAGACAGAGCTGGAGACCCACCCAGGCCCCAGCGAGGCCAAGCTCACCCAGGGGGTCCACGGGGACCTTGGCAGCGGCGGGGCGAAACTGCTGGGCACTGCTGGAGCCTGGCAGGGTGTCACCCTGGGAGGTTGGGGTGCTGGACTTCAGGCTGGGTGTCCCTGCCTTCTCCACCTGCCAGGAACAGAATGGGGAGGTGGCAACTGCACCACGCCCCTGCCAGGGGCTCCCTGATAGCTCCCCCTCAATGACAGCCCAGCCCAGACAGTGCTGAAGGGTCTGTGGGACCTCCCTGTCCCTCCAGCGCTTTGCCCCATGGGTTTGGAGGCGGGGGACCCATATCTGGCCACTCTGCCAGCCAAGCCCAGGCAGCAAGGGCAGAAACACAGGCCCCAGGCGAGTCACACGTACCGTGGGCGCATCCTTGCTCCGAGAAGGGGACGTGCTGCTGGAGGAGGCCATGGAGGTTGGACTGAGGGGCACGGCCTCCTTCCTGCCCAGCGGGACCTTCTCCACCCCATTCTCCCGGGACGAGTAGGAGTGGACGCTGTGCGGGGAAGAGGGGTCCTGGGGAGGGAGGGAAATCAGCAGGGAGCAGAGCAGAGCAGGCTGGAGAGCAGGGATGTCCCATGTTATGGGGAGCTGGTGGCTCAAGCAAGGGCCAGGCTGTCAGCCTGGATCCTGGGGCTCACAGCTGCTGCTGGCGAGGGTCAGGGAGCACAGCTCGCACTGGCACCTCCCTGTGATGCCCACCTCTGCCTGGAGCAGCCTGTTAGTCCCACCCTCGGGGATGGACAGCACACACTGACCCCACAGCCCTCCCAGTGTCCCAGGACACACTGACCCCAGACCCCTCCCAGTGTCCCAGCTCACTGACCTCATCCACCACCAAGTTGTCCTCACTTTTGTCTGCATCACTGCCCTGAAACGCGGAGCACGGTTGGAGCCAGAGGGGCTGCAGCCACCCTCACTCCTGCCTGCAGCTGTGCCAGAGGCACAGGCAGCTCCATTCCTCGCCCCACAGGAGAAGATGGGGTCACCCCAAGCCCCCCAGCCCCGGGCTCACATAGTCTGTAACAAAGTCCTTCTCCTCCACCTTCCTCTTCTTGCTGCTGCTCAGGTACTCGGCGATGGCTCGCGCGCGCTCCCCGTTCGACAGCGCCAGGGAGCTCTGGGGTGAGGGACAGTGGCAGTGGCTGGGGACACTCTGCCCAGCTCCTGGGACAGGCAGCACCAAGGCAGGGCTGCCTCCAGGAGCATGGAGGGCCCCAGCCCAGCCCCGTCCTGAGCACAGCCTGTGCCCCCACAGAATGGTGTAAGAGAAGGAAAGGGCACTTACGGGGCCGGGGTCTCGGTCTGTCGCTGTGGCAATGCAGAGGAGCAGCAGCAGGAGGAGGAGGAGGAGGGAAAGGGGGACACGCTGTGTCACCACCAAGAGCCCCCCAGGAAAGCCACCCACTCCACCCACGGCTGCTGGGGCGTTCACAGCAGGGCCAGACCAGCAGGACAGCAGCAGGGTGGACCTAGGCCCCCCCAGGGATGACCCCCCACCAGCCCACCCCACCATGCTGGTCACTGGAGGATGTTCCCCACCCAAACCCCCTCCAGCTGCAAGCCCCCTGCCCCTCCAGCCCAGCTGGCAGCCCTGAGGCATGGAGAAGTGGCCCCCACCCAGCCCTGATCCCCACCCCAGGGAAGTGTCCAGGTGAGAAGGGCATGGGGAGCAGAGGGAGCCCCAGGGCCCAGCACCACCTGTTGCCAGGTTCACTCAGATCCAGCCACCCCAAGCTCTGGCTCCCCCACACTCACCCCTGGGCTCTGTGTCGTGGACTCCTCGGTCATCCTTGGCGAGGAGCTGGGCCTGGGCCCCCAGTGCCCCCGAGAGTGCCAGCAGCCCCGAGGCACTGCTGATGCCAGCGAGGCCAGCGGGCTGCATTCCAGAGGGGTGGGGGGTCAGCGGGATGGGGGGAGCGTGGTGTGAGAGGTGCTGGGTCTGCAGCTGGTGCTGGGGAGGAGAGGAGAGAGCAGAGTCAAAGAGCTGTGCCAGGACAGCTGCTGGGCAAGTGAGGGGCAAGAGGCATCACTGGGTCAGTCAGCAACGGGGCCTGGGTGTGGTGGGGGCAGGGCATGCACCCAGGGTGTCCCCAGTAATGTTCTGGGGGCCACCAGATCCCTCCCACCAACCCCTCCCACCCTGGGCTGGATGGGGGAACCTGCTGCAGATCAAGGGAATCATTGAGTGGGGATGGTGGTGACCCCCCTTCCACCCAGGCCACAGGGCATCAGGACACAGTGACAGACACCAGCCACCACCCCCACCCCCAGCTGCATCTCCTGCACCCCGAGTCCTGCTGGCAACCCCCAAACCAGCCTGGTTCGCCTCTCTCCTCCCCTCAATTCCGCCACACGAGGGGCAGGGCTGCAGCCAGGGGCAGGAGGGGGCTCAGCCCAGGGATGGCAGGAGCCTGGGAGGTGCCAGCATGGCAGAGCCCCTCAGCCCTGGCCCTGGAGGGGCGGGAAGTGGCGGGCAGAGGGTTGACGTACCCCGATGGCCGCGTTCAGGTCGGTCATAGTCACCTGCTTCGCTCGCTCCACAGCCTGGACCACCTGCTGCTGGTGCTGTGGGGAGAGAAGAGAGGGGCTGGGCCAGGCTCGTTTCTTTCCCTGGGCCCCAGAGGAGCTCTGCACACCTGGCTGGGGCCGAGGGCTCACCCACCTCCTGGGACAGGAACGGGATGAGCTGGGCGCAGATCACGTTGAGCCGCTTGGCGATCTCCGTCTGGCAGGGGAGGAGAGACAGAGCCCGTCAGGGCAAGGGGCAGAGCAGACCCCACAGGGCAGAGCAGACCCCAAACTGGGGGTCTCGATGCTGCCAGGAGAGCCCCCTCACCATGGGAGCTTGGGCCGGGCAGTCTCCGGGTACTGACACAGCCCCAAGGGCTCTGCTCAGCACTACGGAGCAGAAACGCCCTGGGGTGACAATTCCTGTTCCTGACAGCCCCTCTTTCAAAACCCAGCATCCTCCATCCCCACCCTGAGAGCCCTGGGATGGCTTCCAGCTCCTCCCTGCCAGGGACACGATGCCCTCCGGCCCATGCACCGAGGCCACCCCCAAGCAAGCCCCCAGCCCAGCAGCCACGGCCCCTGCAGGTTCCCCCTGCCCTCCAGGCTCCCCCCTGCCAGTACCACGCCCACCACTCGCCTCCCAGCCCAGAGGAAGCCCTGGAGAGGTGCTCTCCTTCCAGCTGCTGTTTTTCTGCAACACTCGAGTGCCACTGGCAATCAAGAGTGCAGAACGTGGGGAGGGAGAGCAGCGTCGTGCTGTGCCGTGCCACATTCCCATGGCACCCCCTGCCAGCCTCCAGGGCCCCATGGCACTCCCCTGCCAGCTTCCAGGGCCCCATGGCACTCCTCTGCCAACTTCCAGGGCCCCATGGCACTCCCCTGCCACCTTCCAGAGCCCCGTGTTCCCATGGCACCCCCCTGCCAGCCTCCAGGGCCCCACATTCCTATGGCACCCCCCTGCCAGCTTCCATGTTCCCATGGCACCCCCTGCCACCTTCCAGAGCCCCATGTTCCTATGGGATACCCCTGCCAGCTTCCAAGGCCCCATGTTCCCATGGCACCCCCTGCCAGCTTCCAGAACCCCATGTTCCTGTGGCACCCCCCTGCCAGCTTCCAGGGCCCCCACTGGCCCCACCCTGCACAGCTCACTGAGAGGAGGGCACAGACCTCACAGACACAACCCAAAGATGCCCCAAAGCCTGCAGGGATGCCCATGAGGAACTGGGGACAAGTCCCCAGCAGTGGAGAGGGGACAGAGACCAGCAGCTGTCCTTAAAGGCAGCTGGGGGAGGGATCCCTGTGCTCCTGGATGGGCAGGGATTCCTGGGCACAGGAATCTGGGTAAGATGCTGTCCCAAGCCCCGAGGAGCTCCCTGTCCACCCTGGTGGGGAGGATAGAAACACTGTGGAGCCAGCACAGGGCTGAGAGGAGGGGGTGGAACCCAGACCCCCTTATCAGCCCCCAGAGGAGACCAAAGGCTGAAGGGTCCCAGGGACAGAACTGACCCCTGGATGTCCCTGCCAGGACCTTGGGCACATCTCCCATGCTCCAGGGACAGAACTGACCCCTGCATATCCCTGCCAGGACCTTGGGCACATCTCCCATGCCCCAGGGACAGAACTGACCCCTGGATGTCCCTGCCAGGACCTTGGGCACATCTCCCATGCCCCAGGGACAGAACTGACCCCTGGATGTCCCTGCCAGGACCTTGGGCACATCTCCTATACTCCAGGGACAGAACTGACCCCTGGATGTCCCTGCCAGGACCTTGGGCACATCTCCTATGCCCAGCTGGTGCAGGTGCTGAAGTGCCAGGGTGAGTGGCCACGGCACTGCCCGGCTGGTGTGGGGACACAGACCCAGGGACACTCTATGCTGCCCTCCAGAGCAGCTGCTGACCTGCTCTTGCCAGCCCCAGAGCATAGAAACAATCTGGCACCTGCCCTCACTTCCCCTTCTGAGGGAGGAAAAAAAGAGAAAGAAAAGAAAGGAAGAGGGGGGAGCAAGGAGATTTGGCAGCCGGCAGTTCTGGGAAGGATTTAGCTGTCTCCCGGGGCCGGCAGTGATGGATTCTCTTCCCTAATGCACTGATGGGCAGCAGCTCCTTGGGGAGAGCTGCCTCCAATTCACTCGCACTCGTTAATGTGCAATTTACTGGCACTTTAACGCTCTCAGCATGAAAAATGATCACGCTGTTTGCAGCCCCCCCAGCCACCAGCACCGTCGCCTCCCCTCTGGCTCGCGGTGAGCAAGTCCAAGGCCAGGCAGATTCGGGGAGGTGCTTTTATAGAAAGCTACAGGCCCCTTGCCACGCCAAAAACAAAGCAACAATAAAAAAATTAACGTCTCCTGCTCGTTCCTGGCTTGATCCTTTCCTGCCGAGCCTGTGGCTGCCTGGAGAGCTGCACCACCACAGCCACCCCTCAGCCCTATTTCCCCCAAACAAAACCAGAGCAAAACCCAGAGCAAAATCCCACAGCTTGGACCTTGGTGAGGAGCACCTGGGGAGCCCCTGGGGCACAGCAAGGACAGAGGCCACACCATAGCACTGGCCACGGCCATCGGGGGCTCTGGGGCAGCCAGGAGCGCTCAGGATCTGCCTGTGCCCCTGAGCAGTGCAGGATTTGGGGGAAGGGGAGGACAGACAGCGCCCCAGTGCCCGCAGGGCAGCGCTGAGCCGGCAGTTCCCTTCTCACACAATGGCCGCTGGCTGTCAGAGCAGACTCACGGGCCCTTGTTAAAAGTGTCGACAGCTCACTGGCCGGCGGCCAGCGGCACCTGGGGCTGGCAGAAAACACGAGCCTGAGAGGGCTGGGAGAGAACCAGCAGCCAGAGGAGAGGAGCTCGCAGCCCTCCAGGGAGAGGCTCCGGGCCGGGCGGACCCTTGGCACAAGGGCAGCTTCGCACCTCAGCCCCGGCAGGGATGCGGGGACAAGGAGGGCATCCCAAAGTGGCAGAACACCCTCCCAGCGGGCACAGAGCTGGCAGGAGGGGCTGAAAGCTGCCCTGTGCTGGGGACAGGGGCCAGCACTGCCCCGGTGCCCACCCGAGCAGGCTCCGAGCAACAGTTGGCGTCGGCGGGCGCGGGGCGGGCGGGAAGGCGGCAGCGCCTCGCCAGGCTCCTCCGCAGCCTCTTTAAAAATAGATGAGAAGAAACCTTCTGTCTCAGAGCAGCTGGTGACCCAGAGCTCGGCACAGGGGAGGAAGGGAGGAAGGGAGGGAGCTGAGGGAGGGAGGGAGGGAGGGATGGGGAAGCGGCGAGGGAGGATGCGCAGCCCTGAGCCCCCGGAGAGCCCCCCCTGCACCCACCTCCAGACCCTTCCTTCTCCTCAGAATGCTCCTCAGCCCTGGCCCCTGGGCCAGTGGGCAGCAGACAGTTGCAGAGGTGTGGAGCCAGAGCCCATCGGCCTGCTGTGACCCTGCAGCCCACCTTGCCCTGAGGAGGAAGCCAGTCTCCTTCACAAGTCACCCCGTGACCACTCACACCCCGTGTGAGCAGCCATGCAAGCACAAGTCCTCCACCAGGCTCTCTGCCTGACACAACAAGAGCATCACAGTCCAGGCAGGGCACCCTGAACCCAAAACCAGAGCACAGACGTGTGTGGAGAGCTAAGGAGGCAGCCAAGGCCATGGGGCAGAGCAACACAAAGCACAGGGAAGGGGACACATCCCCCACAAGCACTGAGATTCCTGGGCTACAGCAGGGAGCAACTTCCCACGTTGTCTGTGGGGACAGCCCTGAAGAGCCCAGATGGCAAAGAGGGGCCAGGGAGCTGGGACCAAGGAGGTGGGCAGAGCTCCCAGCCCACCCAGACTCACCTGTTTGTGCATCTCGATGTTCAGGCCATAGGACATCTCGTAGTACTGTGAGGGAGAGAAGGCAGCATCAGCACGGCTCTGGAGACCAGGGCAGCTCCCAAGCAGAAAGTCCTCTGTGGTGCTGGCACACCAGGTCAGCCTGGCCACAAACAGTCAGGTGTGGCCAGGCCATGGGGACAACACGGTCCCCAGCTCCTCCCCCAGGAGCAGAGGTGTCTCTGGCACACGGCTGCAGCCCACAGGATGGACAGAGCCCTCCCAGGACTCCTGCAGGAACGGGGACAATCCACACAGGAGCAGATTTGCCACCACAAGCTGCGGCAGAAAAGTCCTGCTCCAACACCACGGCTCTTTTTGGGGGAAAAGCAGCCAGTAACAGCCACAGGAACCAGATCTCAGGGCCTGGCCACACAACCCAGAAGCAAGGGGAAGGCAAAGCATCCCTGCACGTCCTTTGATGGTTCAGAGGAGATCCCACACCACCCTTCTCCTTTCAGGTGGAGCTCACTAACCATGACATAATGACGCTGGATTTCTGTTTTTTCTGTTGCCAGCTTTTCACATTCTAACTTCAAGCTGTGAAAATAAAGAGGAGAGAGAGGGAGAAAGAGCAAACCCCCCTTAGTCCCCCCAAGTGACAGGATGTCCCTGGCTGGACAGAGCACGAGCCCTCCCAGTGTACCACACACTTCAGCCTCCTCTCAGCTTCAACCCCATCTCCCAGCACAAGCCAAGAAAACCACCTGAAAGAGGGCAGGAAGGGGCTGATAAAGAGGAGGTGGACACCAAAGGGATCTGGGCATCAGGGAGCAATTTGCACGGACTCTTAACCCCCTCCCCAGCATCTGCTTCCCAAATGGAGCGAGCTGCAAAGCTGAGCTGCATTTCAAACCTCGCTCTGCCCCGTGTGTGGGGAAGGGGAGGTGATCCTGGGCAGCAGCCTCATGGAGCAGAGGGACTCCAGCTCTGAGTGATGGCTCTGCCTCAGCCCAGGAGCTGGGTGCTGGAAGCCAGCACCTCCTCCCGGGGCTTTTGGCAGGCAAAGGCTGAGTTTCCCCCTCAAACAGAGTCATTTCAAGCTACCAGGGCGATGCTTGGCTCAGCCATCCTCTGGAGGGACCAGTCCAGCAGCCACACCAGACGGTGCTGCCCGGTGCCAGGAGGAGCCTGTTGCTGGCCAGCACCAGTGAAGTGCCCAGTTCACACTCTGGCACCTGAAATCTGGCAGCTTCTCACCTGTGGTATTGGTTCTGCAGGAACTGGAATTCCTCCTTGATGCGATCCAAGGTCTCTGGGTAAGTCAGCTTGAGGGACTGGGGGGTGCTGGGGATGGCACTGGCAGCAACAGCAGCTCCCGAGGCAGCAGAGGGTGCCTGGAGATGGGCCTAGGCAGAGATGGGAGCTCCAGGGTCACTGCTGCTGCCCAACAAGGCTGGCACATCCCCCAGGGCTTTCCTGCACCCGGGGAACAGGCTACGGGCACATCTGGGAGAGCAGCACCCGCAGGAGGCTGCACCAGGAGTTACTGGAGAGGAAACTGGTCACAACCAGGCACCAAGGGCCTTGTCAGCATCGCTTTGGCCACTGAGCCAGAAAGGATTAATGACCACGGGTGGCACTGGGCATGGCACATCTAGTGGCCTGTCCTCACCCAGCTGAGCTCCCTGCCTGCCCATCGCCGTCCCGCCATCACAGCCCGGTAAATCCCGCTCCCAGCACCTCACAAAGCCCAGCTGGGGCTCAGCACCGCTTTGGGAAGAGCCACGGCATCGCTCCCGAGCATCACACGCAGCACCAGCGGCCAGCTGTTAGTCAGCACCGAGGGGAGCCGGGCTTTGGGGGCGCAGGGCCGGGGTGGCAGCGCTGCGGGGGGACGGGGGCTCACCGGGGGCCTGTTCTGCGGGAACATCCTTGGCACCGGACGGGCCCGGGACCCTCCGGCCGCTCGGGCCCCGCCGCAGGCGCGGGACGGGGCCTGGAAACTGCTCGCAGCTCCG
>WBNO01016617.1:349891-365473 GCA_013400575.1 Peucedramus taeniatus
CCTGCCCTGGATCCCGGGGGAATCCGGCCCCGATCCTGCCCTGGATCCCGGGGGAATCCGGCCCGGACCCTGCCCTGGATCCCGGGGGAATCCGGCCCCGATCCTGCCCTGGATCCCGGGGGAATCCGGCCCCGATCCTGCCCTGGATCCCGGGGGAATCCGCTCCGGACCCTGCCCTGGATCCCGGGGGAATCCGGCCCCGATCCTGCCCTGGATCCCGGGGGAATCCGGCCCGGACCCTGCCCTGGATCCCGGGGACTGCGGAATCCGGCCCGGACGCCCCGGGGATCTGCAGAGCCCGGGGGATCCGGTCCTGCTGCTCTCACCGCCTCGGAAGCAGCGCTCGGGTCACACAGGGCCGAAATCAGCGCTTGGTGCCGAAGGATGCAATGGAGGGGAGGGACCGCGGTCCCAGCCGAAGGCTCCGAGCACACCCGCGGCTCCCGCTGCTCGTCGGGGCCCCGAAGAAGGGGGGAAGCCCCTCCCGTTCCTCCTGCCCTGGGCTGTGCCCACCCTCGTACCCACCTCTGGGGGGCTGCACAGCTCAGGGCCCCGGGCCAGGCAGGCAGAGCCAGGCAGAAGCAGGAGAAGAGAATTTAAGGAGTCTGTGATGGAACAGAGACTGTAGCTGGGAACACAATGCAGTTGCAGCAGGAACGTTCCTCTTGCCTCCAGGAGCTTTTTCTGGTTGAAGTTGGGATGCACCTCTGCCTCCCAACACCCCAGACCTGGCACAGGCTGCCAGGGTTTTAGAGGATTTGGGGCACCTGAGAGGAACAAACAGCTCCCTCCAGCTGCAGCACGGGAAAGGAAAAACTCTGGGCCTCCTCCTAGTCTGGGATGGCATCCCTGGCACAGGGAATCCTGCCCTGCCTGGAGGAGAGCACTTGTGGAGGGCAGGAGAGGATCAGACAGCAGAGGCAGGGACCCCTGTTCTTGCTTCACCATCATTATACACTGGACTGTTGCATCTTGGCCTCCAAAAAGAGAACAGACTTCTGGCTCACTTTCAAATTAGGTTTTTAATTAAATAAATAACGGCGAGGGGTCTTCAAGGCAGTGTCACTTCACAGTGTAGGGCTGGGGGGCAAGGGAGAAAAGAGTCCAGCATTGGGAGCGGCTCAAAGTGAATGTGCTTTGTAAGAAGGAAAAAAGAAACCCCCAAAAAAACAAAAAAAAACCAAAAAAAAAAAAAAAAAACAAAAAAACCAAAAAAAAACCAAAAAAAAAACCCCACAGAACCAAACCTCCTCCCCCAGTGACTCCCCCTCCCTGTCCCAGCCTTTTTCACCCCTCTCCCTCAAAGTTACGTGGAAAAAGCGCCGCACTCGTGTTGAAAGACCCCATGCAAATCTGTAAACAACACTGAAGGACATGAAGAGATTTCTGCCTCAGCCAGCTCCCCTCTCCTTTCACTAGGGCTTGAAATAAACCAAAAGAAAAAATGGTTTCAGGAAAACTAAGAATGTTCTCAGCCGATGGAGGAGATGCCAAGGCCTGGCCCTCCCTGGGAGGGCTGCCTGTGCTCTCACCCTGCCTCCTCTTCTCCCTTCAGCCAAGGAGCTTCCTCTCACCCCCTCTCAGAAAAGGGGAATCACAGCCTGGGCAGTTCCACTATGGAGCAGGCACTCGTGTTTGCCTTCTGTTCCCAGCAGCCAGGAGCAGGTGGAGGGGAGGCCCCTGCTCAGCACATCTGGCTGACAAAGCCATGCCAGGTGAAGGCAGCTGCACGTGCCTGGGGCTCAGCACCTCCCAGCACAGAGCTGGGGACTGAAGCAAACCCCTGCTAAAGCACACAAACCACATCTGGGGCTTAGGAGATGGGACAAGGTCTAATCCTGACATCCCATGGGGCTGTTTGATGCTGTCTCCTGCTGCAGGGCTGGACACAACTTCCCAGAGCCAGGCAAAAGCAGGATGCAGGCTCCTGGGTTTAGGTACCTGCCAAATCCACTGCAGCAGAGCCAAGTGCACAATCACAGCCCCAAGACCTCCACCAGAACCCTCAACCCAAGTCCCTTCCCAGCTGCAGAACACATCTGGAGGTAACACAGCTCTGCCTGCACCAGAGCCTTGCCCAGCAGGTGAGTGGAGAGCATTCCCTGCATGGGAAAAGGGGAATGAGAACACAATGAGCCAGTGGCCAATCCCAGACCTGGAACACACCTGGGAAGTGAAGCAGCTTTGGACTCCAGCACACCCAAGGACAGGCTCCCAAGGCTCTGCACAGCACCTGGCACCTCCCTGAACAGGGCAGAAAAGACACACTTTCCTCTCAGAACAGCCTGTTTTGTGACACAAGGAGGGGCAGGGATGCCCAGGGATGCTGTGCTCCCCTGCCTGGGACTGTGCTAGCACCAATATCCCAGGCATCCTGGAAGCTAAGCAACCTCTGCTGACAAATTGTTGGAACAAACCGGGAAGTTACAGTTCTACCCTCTGGCACTTCAGCTCAGAGAAGATCAGGTCATCCCCTGCCAGCAGCAGCACCACAGCTCCTGGCCAGCATCACTCTGAGTCTAGAAACTCCTGTTACTCCCCACAGAAATTCTCCCTGGCCCAACATTGCACGGGAAGGTGAGAAGGACTCAAGTGCACACGATGCTGCTGCACACACAGCATTCCTTTCCAAAACCTGACACTTCTGCCCAAGGGCTGGGCCAGGCCACGCACCTGCAGCTGGTGGAGAGTCAGGAACACGTGGTTGCTGGAGGGGGAAGCAGCTCTGTGCCTGCCTGTCGTGACCCACGGCTGCTGGGAGAAGGACAGGGTGAGTGGCTCCTACTGCAACACGCTGCCCGTGGGAGAAGGGCCAGGACTCTCCAGCCTCCCTTGGCATCGCCGTGCCCGTCTCTGCAGGAAACTGCCCTGCAGCCCTCCCAAGCTCTCAGACCCCCAGCCTGCACCCTCACCATGATGGTGACACATCCCTCTTCTCAAAGCACCTCTGCCCTCAGACTGTCCCACTGGGGACAAGGGACACATCCCCTGTCCCAAGGCAGGGACTGGCATCACCCGGGGTGACACATGGTCAGTGTAGGAGGGGGGTGATGGACCTCCCCACTCAGGAAAGCCAGCCACCACTTTGCACAGTTGTGTCAGGATACACTGGAGCAGAAAGGTGTTTGGTTTCACTGTAGCCTTGGATCAAGGAGGATGGAAAGACGGATTCCGACCAACAGCTCCAAACTGTCCCTACAGGACAGTGGAAGTTCCAGAATTTCACTCAGTCAGGTCAAAGTCCTTGCTGGGTCTGTGACAAATTTGTGACTGGAGACTTTCACTGTGACAGAGGCTCTGACCGAGCCACAGGTGCTGGGCAAGCCTGATGAGCAGTCAGGAAAGTATTTACATCTCCGATGCCAATGAGACCGAAATCTGTGACCGATAAGGACACTTGCGCAGGGGCCACCACTGCCTCAGGGTCTCTGTCCAAATCCACAGGGCCAGCAATTAAAGGCAAGCCCTCGTTAATGTCTGCAGGGAGAGTGAAGTCCATGGTTATTGTCTCACCAGAGTTCTGCAACGTCTCCTGCTTCTCTGCCAGTCCTGGTCCCGCGGGCGGCAAAGCAAAGAGCTCGGGCTCAGAGGGGGTGGCAGGGTGGCGTGGGCAGGGCACAGGGACAGCTCCCGAGGACGTCTCCTCCGAGGGGTCAAAGGAGCAGTTTGTCTCCGAGGGGGTGCTGCACTCATAGCCCTGCCCTGACTCGCTGATGCTGCCCAGGCTGCAGGCTGTGCTCTCCACACTCAGGGGCTCTGCTCAGGTGGGCACAGCCAGGAGGGGAGAGAGAGTGGGACAGGGAAGAGAAAGCCACAGTGAGTCCACAATGCCCAAACATCCAGGTCAGTCCCACCTAATTCCAACAGTATCTGTCTGATGGCACAAGTGTTTCTTTGTTACAGCAACCAAGATCCCCCCTCAGCGTGTACGGAGGGAAGGCAAGATGCCGACAGCAGATGGGAGGCCATCAGTGTTTCTATAGAAATTAAAGGAAACCTCACAGACACACTGCAAGATAAGCCAAACTCTAAATCCTATCCCCTCGGAGCTGCCCACACAAAGCCTTCATCTGCAGAAGGACAGTGAGGGAATGAACCCATGTGGGGCTCCCTGCAGATCTTCTCACAGCCAGCTCTGTGTGAAAGCAGCTTGCACCTGACTTCTGGGGCCTTAAGCCAGCCTCTGGAGGAGCTGACTCCAGAGTGCTTTGGAAGCACCTCATTCAGGTGCCCAGTGCATAATTCTCTTGTTTTGGGAATGATCTAGGCCACCCCTCCATCCCAACACAAGAACAACTGTTTTACAGTCACCCCTGGTCAATGCAGAGACAGATAAGACTCTTCTGCTGACACAAAACTCCATGGCAGATAGACAAAAAGGAATTACCTGTGCTCTCAATTGCTATCTGATCTTGAGCAAAGTGAGCATCCAGGCAGCCAGCTGCAGAGGGAATTGGTGGGGAGCTCCGAGAACGACTCGTGTTTTCCACCTCAACCCCATCCAGGTCATTGTCAGTGAAATCCCTGTGGGGAAACAGAGAGAGCCTTGCCACCACCTGCTGAGCAGAGAGATGCAGGTAGGAGAAAGGGTGACTGGGATTAAAATTCATCAAGAAATAAAGCAATGGACAGTAGAGACATCAGTAGAATGAATGTCCACCCCTCCCTGCTCTGCAGAGCCTGGTTTAAACTCTGCCCTGAGGAGGTGATCTCAGGTAACTATGGCCATAACCAGCCCATGATAAATCAAAATGGGCTCTCCAGCTTCCTAAAGAGCTCTGCCCTCAGTCCTGTGAGCCTCAGCCTGTTCCAAAGGGAAATAAATACATGGTCAAACACCCAGGGAACACCCAGTTTCATGGAATGACTGCGGTGGGTCCTCAGTGTGCCAGCAAAGAGCAAGTGATGAGAATGTATTTTCCCACCCTGGGAAGATTTAAGATTTCAGGTATTTTCCTGTCTTGCATCAGAATTAAAAAAAAAAAAAAAAATCTAAGCCTTCATCTGCTGTTTTTAATTGATTCAGCTTCAATATTTCATTTTGACCTATTAAGAGATTTCCGTTTCAAACTTTTTGAAAAGGTGTATTTTGAAAAGTACCTTCTGTAATTAGCATACATTTCAAAGGGAAGAATTTGCCTCAAAGGGAAATTAATTCAGGTTCCAAACCACCAGAAATAAGTGCATTTTTGAATTTAAAAAGCTCCCTTCCCAAAACCTCATCAAACTGAGTTCTTTCACCCAAGTCAGCTCTGAATCCTGTCCCCAGCCTTTTGTGGATGCGTTTGTCTGAAACAAAACTGCTTTTGACACACAGAAAAGGACAAGAAAGTCCACAGTTCTTTTATCTTCCCTCCCCACACCAAGTGAGTGTTTGTGCTCTGAGAACACCCCGTGCATCCCTCCATCCTCCCACCCGAGAAACCTTCTGGAGAAGAAAGCGCAGTCTGTTAAGCGGAGGTGCTTTGCAGCAGGAATCTTCACTGGGAGGTTAATATTACTAATTTTAGTGTGAGAATATTCCACGCACGTGGCTCCAGGGTGGAGGACGTACTTCTTCCTTCCTAGACGAGTCTGCTGAGTGAAGTAGTCATAACGCTCTGATTTTTTCCACATGTAGTAATACTCCACACACTCGCCCACCGACCGGGTGCGGACCTGAGGAGAAACACCCCAGTCAGGACAGCCACCCCCACCCAGGTGCATCTCCTGGAGCAAGGAGCTAGTTTCCCATTTAACCAGCACAGAAAATTAGAAGTGCATTACAGTGATTTACATTGCTATGGACACATTGCTGCAGAACAGAAGCACGTACTGAGGTTTCCGAGGTGGCCAGAGAAAGAACTCCCCACAGCACACAGCTGCTGTCACAGACCCGTGTGGGCCACACACACTCGTGCAGGACTTTCCTGTGCTTCCAGCAGCAGCACACTTAGCAGAGAGAGCAAACCTGCATCCATTGTCACTGGCCAGCGTCAACATGCCTACAATTAACCAGTGGTAGAACTGGACTCTCTGGTTCTGCCAACTCCCAGCACAGCAGCATGTCCCGGGGCCCAGCTCTCCCTACAACAGCATCTGCCATTCTAGAGGACCCCAGGGGACTTTACGAAACATCCACATGCTCAACTCACTCATTCACAGAAGTACTGCAAGGGCTGAGAGTTTGGAAAGAACTTTTGAGACTCCAGAAAGGGCTAATCAGTAATTAACTGACATCACTCATGCAGGTCAGTGGTGTTTGTGACTTCTCCCACCTGGAAAATAAGGCAGAGCAGGGCAGTGAACAGCCCATCACCTGCTGGCATGAGTCAACACAAAGCCTGGGATTGGAACTCGGCCATCCTGAACTCCCTGTGTCAGCCGAGGCCCAAAGCACACCTGTGGTGCCCAAGCACACCTGTGGTGCCCAAGCACCTGCCTCCTTCCCCTGCTCCTCACCTGGGGGGAGCAGCCTTACCTTGTTTGCTTGGATAAGGTGAAAGTTTTTCCCATGGACCCTAAAGCCATGTTCAAAATTTCTACATTCTTCCTCGCTCCAGGCACAAAGCTCATCTGTAGCAGAAAGAAAGAGTTGGGGGAGATGTGCAGAATCTAGAAAGAGCTGCATGTGCCTTGATGAACCCAAATAAGGGGGGTCCTCACCTCTGATAACCTTCACGTTGAACCGTAACCTTCGCAGGGCCTCTTCTGCATTGAAGTTGCATTTCACCAGCTCATACAAAGCCTGGGAAACAGGAGGAAATCACTCACAGCACCTACCTGAGCAACACACCACAAACCAGTCTGCTCATGACTCACATTTGTCTTGTAAAACTTCTATTTACCAGGAGCCACCTTGCTGCTAACCCCAGCTTGACCACCAGCAGAGGTTAGCCCACTTTTTAAGGCACTGGATTACAAACCCTGAGACTCAACAGATGCAGTCCCACCAGAATCTAACCTGGCTAGCTTGAAGTAAACACAGCTGCTCTGAAATAGTTGATCTGACTTTTCCAGTCCTCCCAATGGGAGGGTAACCAACCTCCCCAGACCTCAGCTGGGCACACACCCTCACTTATCCATGAAGATCACTGGAGTCTGACCTCATTCTGCCCTCTGTAGGGAACGTGGCACTGTTGGGCCAGCACCACCTGGGTCTGTGTGGGCTGCAGGAGGCCCTGAGCTCACCTGCTCGTTGTCCTTGACCACCTCTCCCTCTGGCAGGCTGCTGCCGGACAGCTCGTCCCACTGCCGCTTCACAGCGCGGTACAGGAACTCTTCCACCTCCCTCTCAGGGAGGATGTTTGGGTCCCAAAGCAGCTGATCTTCATTCTCATAGGCTAACAGAAAAAGCACTGAAATAAGATAATCAAACAGAGAATTCTGCTGCTTTTTGAGAAGTGGTCTGCACGGACATGCATGGGGGAGACAGAGGAGGGAGGAAATCTTTGCTTGGGACTCCAGCTCGGCACTAGAGATGACAAACATCTCTCAAGGCACTGCATGTTCCCTCCTGATTTTGGAGGCAGATAAGCTCTTTATATCTCTTTTAGGGCCTTTGGCAGGGGCTCAGCTTGCTTCCATTGTTTCAGAAAGGTTGGCTGACAAAGTTCTTGTTATCATATTCTCAAATATTGCTGTTTTGATTAATTAATCCTGGCAAATAAAGACTGTTTTAGCTTTCTTGTCCAGAAGCTCAACAAGCTGGCACTCATACTGCATTCATTATTGGACACAATCTGCAAATCAAGGCACCTCTGTCTACTCTGCAGACACCCCCAAATCAGAAACATATCACCTACAGGGAGCACTGAATGACACTAACCCACTACTTAAGGAAGATGTCAGATAAATCAGAGCATCCCCAGATGGGTTCTGGGGTTCTTCTCTTTGGCTACAGCTGAGACCCCCTCATGCAAACCTGTCACACCAACCCAGCTCTCAACGAGCTTCACCAATTCTGTCCCTGTGTTCCCAGCCCTATTAACTCAGGCTTGTTTCAGCCAGTAAATCTGAATGTCAGCACTGAAAGCTGCCAAGTCTGGAGATCCAGAGCAGGACTGGAGATCCAGAGCCCATCAGAACCCCCTGCCAGCAGCCCTACACCCAAACCAGGCCCAAAGAAGAGGCTGCCTTACCTTTTTGCCTGTGCCTGTTTAAACGGAGGATGGGAACAGTGGCCTGGTACTGAGGTCCAACCATGATCTCCTGAAATCCCAAGACAGAGGTGAGAAAATTGAAATGGGAAATGCTCCATGCAGGCTGTACTTCATGATTTAGGGACTACACCACTACAAGGCTGATTTATTTACTGGTAGCTCACTCTGTCACTATTATTTCTAGTGAACCCTGACTATTTTATAGGGTAACTAAGAAGATTTACTATCAACCAGATGATACTGTGGGGACTTTCAGCATTTACAGAGTTTTAATGTAAAGGATCTATGGCAAGCAGATAAGGTTGGAAATAAAGCAATGCAGAGGTTCTCCTGCAACCTTCACAGCCAGGACGAATTTGGAAGCCTGCTCCTCTTTAGAAAGATGGTTCCCCCTCAGTAAATCCTGCTGGGAATACTGCACAGCATTTCACCTTTACAGGGCTACAGGCTGCAGATTTAATTTACCAAGGCACAACTGACCTCCTTTATCTGACAGAAGATAATTTTGAGATTGTATTAAAAACCCTTCTTGTAACCCACATCTGCCACTGCCATCCATAAAATGCAAGGCATCAAGAAGCCAATTGGGGAAATAACAGTGCTTTGGTGTCATGCATTTTTCTAACTCAGGAGTCCCCCTTCCCAATGCACTCAGGTCACTTACCTTCTTACACTCATTGGATGGGATGGAATCCACCTCTGAGTCCTCAGCCATGGAGGAAGCACATGGTGATGAACATGGCTCTTTGTCTTCATCAGCAAGGAAGTTGTTTGCTTTGTGGGAAAGGAAAAGATATGTTGTTAGGAATTTTTTTATTCTATTCCTTTATGCTCCCCCTCCTTCCCTTCATTTTCTGTTCTAAAGTCCCTTTCAGTATGGTCTACAGTGACAACTTACCTGTATTTTAATTTTCTCACTTTAAGTAAAAGAATTTGGGCACTTGCCACATGGATGGCCAAGCTGGGGAGCTCAGACTCCTTAATATTGCAAGACAGCAGAAGAAATAGCATCACTTCATGCAGAGTCCCTGTCACGTGCTTTGGCTTCCCACATATTCCAACATTTAGGAACTGCCACAATACATCACTCCATTACTACTACTGAATTTATTCACTTGTAGAGATGTCAGATGAGGTACTGATCTTTCAGACTGCAATTACAGCAGGCAGCAAAACAATTCCCACTCTCTCTCAGTATTCTGAGAAAATTCTCCCCTCATCCCACTGCTCATCAACGCTCTGTCCTGTCCTACCCAAAGCCCGGTAACGCCTCTGCCATGCAGACAGTCCCTAGGAGGAAAAGTGGAAAATCTGATGTCAGGAGACTGACAAAATTAAGAGAAGCATTCTCACCCTCCCCTGCACATCATATGTAAAAGTGAACAGCAGCTACTTAGGAACTAGTGACACATACAGCCAGGCTGGTTTGGGAATAAGTCCGATGCATCGTGGGACGTGACGGATGGAGTCAGATCGTCAGCTGAAGATTGTGTCTCCTCCTCTTCTTCCCCTGAAAGCAAATCCTTCGCTATTTGTTCCTTTTAACAACAACAAGAAAGTGAAAAATATTTTTAAATTAAAAAAAATATACGAGGGGGAGTGAGGCCTAGAGTAAAAGCATTTTTGGCCAACAGTGGCCACATCAACAGATCTCTTCACCCTCCCACAGCTTGTCCAAGGACAGATTCTCTCTCACACTCCCACCACACCCAGACTATTTTCCCTAGAAGCACTTTAACAAGTGTCATGAGTGGCTTCCTATGGAAGCCAGACAGTATGAGCAAGCATCCCTTTCTGTAGAGCTCCACTCACAGCAAATATCTCAAAGATCCTGAAGGAGGAAGAAAGAAACAAAAACCCAACCCCCCCAAAGAAACTCCTACTTTCTACAGACTTGAGACAGAACAAGAGGAGCCATGGCTTCATCCAAACTTTGAAGATACAAACTTTCCCTGGCTCTTCACACATCCCCATCGATGTGCAAATACTTGTAACCAAAGCTCCATACAGAGATTTCACATTTTGAAACATATCTTTTCTCCCTTCTCCTCTAAACACTTCACACTATTTTTGCACCTGGTGTTCTCCACTGGGACACCAGAACTAGGCAGGCCCTTTCCAACCCCTCTGAAAGGGGGGGAATTTCAACCCCATGTGTAGACACCCAGACAGAGAGCTGCTCTCACCTTATCCAGAGTCATATCAGGGAGGTTGGGAGTGATGTCATTGCTCTCACTGTCCTGCTCCGAGATGGGATCTGATGCCTCATAGCCATACAGTGCGAGCAGCTCCTCAAATGGCATTTCACTGCTCTGAGCAAGAGGAGGACAAAGCTGCATCAGGAAGAGAACAACCACAAGTGCACCACACCAGCTGGAACACAGACAGGCAGAGGCAGTCAGGGCAACTCTGCTCCTCTGGGGGCTCTGAGCAGCCTCAGGTGACACTGTTGGGATCCACTGTAACCTGTCCCTCTTAAAGGTATGGAAAAGCCAGGAACTTTCACCCCAAAGCAATATAGTCTAGGGAATTTTTAAAATATATTTATCTCTTATTTTAGATTTCAAACAGGTAGAAGATGCCAGACAGCACAACTGTATTTAAGCAGAGGAAGAGGAGCAGCAAATCCCTGCACCAGTCTTGTGCCTGGCCTGAAGAGACACTCCCTGTCACCAAGAACAGTTTGTGTTCCACTGAGGTCTCCGTGGGACCACCCACAGCTGAAGTCAGGGCTTCACACAGCAAACAAGCAAATCCTCCAGGTAATTTCCCTTCCCCTCCCCTGCTGCCTTTACCTGAGAGGCACTGAAACTCTTCTCCAGCTCTTCTAAAGATTTCTGCTTCTCCTGAGTTTCATCTTCCTCCCTTTCTTCCCTCACACCGTAGTTCTGGGAAAGGATCTCTGCCAGGTTCAGTCGATGATCAGCTGAGCCCATTGACACAACTGCAGGGATCAGAAGAAGTTGGACACTAGCACCACCATGGACCAAGTCCTGAGATGCAACAAAGCCAGGGATGATCCCTTCTTGTGTGTGTGCAGACATGATAAGCCAGAGGAAGAGATTAGGCAGAACAGAGGGGAACAGAGATCACAACTGGCAGAAGTCACTTCATCAGCACAAAGCCTGGTTCTGTGCACATTTGAGTCCCACAACTGAGTGGAAGCTGAATCTGAAGCTTTTCTGAGCATTTTTATCTCACTCCTCACTGGATTCTCACGTGTGCACACACTGCAGCCTTTCCTTCACCTGGGGGCATGTTTAGGGTAATCACCCCTTACTCAAGAATGGTCAAATATTTCTTTTTATCTCCCATTTTCATGGATTTCCCTTTCTCCCTTCACCCTCCCCACAGCCCCATGAGATGCTTTTCTGGGATTGCTGCCAGTGCCATTGCACCTGTGTCCCTGGCCAGGGCCTTACCTGCCATGACCACGCTTGCAATGAGGATAAATCCTGTGAAATCTGGGAAGGGGTCTTGGGATATATCAACAAAAGTGAGGAAAAAATGGGGGAAAAAAGGTTAATCAGCCCTTACTCAAGAATGGCCAAATGGACACCTGTAGGAGCTTTGGCAACTTTAAGCCTTTCCTCTGTCAAACAGCATGGGAATCGACCAACAGGCTTGGGAGTTGTTGCAAGGAGAAGGGAAGTGATCACAGTAACTTTGTTTCCTCTGGAAACCACACCAAGAGACAGAGGGAGGAGAGCCTGGGGGTACCTGCAGCGCTCTGAAGGGCAGGCTCTCCAGGACATAGGCCACGGGCTGGGTACGGGACCACCCTCGGGCTCTGCCGGCCAACAGAGGCCTTCAGGAAAAGAGAAAAACATGGCTGAGACAGCTCTCCTTAAAAACACAACCCCCTTCCACCCCCTTCACCCCACCAGCAAATGCAATTCATTGAAATTCAAAGCAAAAGTTACCCAAAGCACCAGAGGGCAGTGTGCTGTTCTCATCAGCTGTACTGAACAGTTCTTCCCGGCCTCCTCACCTTCCCCTCACTCCATGTGTTTCCATTCCATCTATTTTACCTCCAGCACTCCATTCACTACTTATCCCCCCACCAATCTGAGACCTCACACCTTTGTGGTTTACATCTTCACTTAAAAGAAGGAGCTGGACCCTCAGCTGTCATTCTAAACACACACATTGTGTCTGAGCACAGCATTTTTAGGGACTGACCCTTCAGAGAGCAGCCAGCCACAACACCCTGGCTTCTCCCTGCAGCCTCACTGCACCCAGGAGCAAAGAAACAGCTGAGCAGGCAGAGAAGGAGTCTCTGGCAAGGTGGAAGAGGCTGAGCCAGGCAGAGCCCCAGAACAGGAACCTGCAGGATGGCGTTTGGTGCTTGGTCACAAGTTCAGGCAGCAGCATGGGCTGAGGAAAACAACCCAGACAGATCACCTGCTGCTCCTCAGGCTGTGTGCATGGACATGCTGCTCATCAAGCTCAGCCTAGGCAGGGAGCAAACAGGTAAACAACCAAAGCTTTTGGGAGACTGACAGCACCTGACTGCAAAAGAAAATCCCAGATCAGTCCCACAGCTCCCAGTGACATCTCTGTAGGATACTCAGCCATCAACAATCTCAGCTGTGCACCATCACCCCTCACTTGGAGCCAGGACATTCACAGCCTTCCACAGGAGCCTCTTACAATTTATTTAAGAAAACGCAGTATAGCTTCACATTAAAATCTATCCTCTAACAACAAAGCAAAGTATTCACCAAAAAAAGCCACGAGGGACTGTGGGTTCTGAGTAAGTTCCTTCAGCTATCAACATACAGACTGGAAATTCCATAATAACCAAGAAGATGCCTCCAGTCCACCATCCCCCAAGATAACCCCCCCCCGAGACCACTCTGGCTCCAGACAGAGCCCTGCAACCATGCACATGAAAAGAGATGGGAGAAGTTATGGGATGATGAAAGGAGAAGGGGACAGACTCCATTTTGAGGATGGTCATACCAGGAAATGGCTCTGTAAGTCAGGAAAGTGTCAATGTGACCAAGCACAAAACCCTCTTGGATAAATCCTTCCAAACAAACAAGTGTGGTTTCATGGAGAGGGTGTGGTGTACCCCTACTCCCTCCAGGTCTTGGACAACCTGAACTCACTTTGCTCAGGCAATGATCTGTAGATCAATGGCACCTCCTTGCCTGGGGATCAATAAGGCTCTAAAAACAAAGATTGAAGCTGTTGGCATGGATGGGCTGGCTTGAAAAGGTCTCAAGAATACTTTAGGAACAATGAGATCTCCTATTAATAACCAGGTGCTGAAAGTAGGAGGATTGGCCACTACAGCAGCACAATTCCATAACTAATCAAGAGTTTAGTTCTCTGAAACAGTAACAGAGCACCAGAGCAATGGAGTCACCATGGAATAACCAGCACTGCTCTGCTGGGGCTGAGGAAACAAGAAACAAGTGACAGACAAAGCAAATGGCCCATTCCATGCCCTGTGTGAACACATGTGGAACAGAACAATCCCTCAGATTACTCACAGATCCAGAAGACCACAGAAACAAGAGTCAAAGGAATAGAAGAGAAAGGCAGGCTTGGCTTAAAAATGCAACTGGTGACAGAATATTTCTGATTGCCCTGATTACCAATGCCATGGGATGTGGAGCTACTTGGTCTGAAGGTGAGGTAGGTGCAGCCTGACACTTCAAATCCAAACATCACACAGGAGGCAGAAATGCAAGACCACAGCACACAGCAGAAACACAGAGAAAGGTTCTGGGCCAGGGTGACACTGCTCTTGCTGCTGGTGAGGGATTCCAACAGTTATTCTCCAGTTATTCTTCCAGTGCACTGTGATGCTGGAAATTGGCTCCTATGCCCATGGGGCATTTAATGTTGGGAGGGCAAAAAGGGAGATGAAATTCCTTTAATCTCCCCAGCACTGCTTTCCTCCTGCCAGCTTCTGCTGTTCAGGCATAAGAACAACTTTCCTCTCAGAAGTTACACTGAGGTTGGTCAACTACTCACACTCATGTTTGTATTTCTGGGTGACTCCTGCACTCCCTCCTTAGGTGTGGACTCAAGCTTTTGAGCACATGGAATGAAGCTCAGCCATCATTTAGGACACACAGGCAAAGGCAGAGTCTGAGCTTTCTGCCCTGACAAAGTTGTTCCCCAGTGTGAGGCCAATTGTGTCCACCCTGAGAAAACCTTCCAGACTGAAATCACTCCTGCAAAAAAGTGAGGAAAAAAAAAAGAAATTTCCCTTTCCAGTGTTACCCTTCAATAACTAACATCGTTTCCTGAGCCAGTCTAACACAGATTTCAGATTCAACGAGAAACCTTCCTGCTTCCTCTGCCCTGTGCACACTCCTTGGCCACGGGGGCATTTTCCACAAACCCCAGCTGTGGCCAGAGGGAAGCAGCAGGGATGGAAACAGATTTGTCCTGCAGGTTATGTCTTTGAAAGACCAAAGAATGAAGAGATGACACAACACAGAGAGCACCTTCTGCACTGCTCAGGAAGATCAGAGCCCCATCACACTTGTGCAGAGATGCTCCACAGCCAAACCTCACCCAAGAGACAGTGACAGTTCCTGGATGTCCCCTGGACAGACCTCTCTGAGCCACAGCTGTGCAGGTGCCAAGGCAGCACTCTGCCCAACAACGTGCCCAACAACACTTTGGCACAAGTGAGGTGCTCCACCAAAGGCCAAAACCTGGTGGGTGGGCAACCAGGCCAGGCAGCACCTTCCTCAAGCAGAACACTGAAATATCCTGGAAGAGAAGCCCTGCCCTCAGAAAAGATGCTGTCACAGCCAAGAGGGATCTGAAATCCTGCCAAAGAGTACCTCAAAGTCTTGTTCCATGTTGTGGCCACCACGAGGGTCATGCCACAGAAATGAAGTGTGCATGTGTCACAAGAACCATTCCAACAGGTCAAGGATATTTGAGGGACATGGCAAGACTCGATGGGCAATGGCATCAACAGCCCAAAGTGTGATGGTGCAGTGGCAGAAATGCTTCAGCACCAGACAGCAAGGCAAACACCACACGGCAATTAGGGAGGCAGTGGGGAGTCCCCACGTGGCCCCCTTGCCTTCTGGCCCCAAGGCAAGTTGGTGAGAACCATCCTGGCCACCCAACCCAACCATTCCCCACACGTTCCCCAGCCCTCGGCCATTCCCAGGATCCTGACCTGGCTGCTCAGGCCGCCTCTCACCTGAGAGCCTCTGCGAGCCCCCTCCAACAGCTCCACACCCCTGAGCCGGGCTCCAGCGACCCCAAGCCGCTGCCGGGCTCTGCTGGGCCATACCCCGGGGCTCCCGGTCCGCTCTGCCCCCGGGCCTTTCCACCCACCCTCTGCCCCGCAGCCCCGGCCCCTTCCCGCCCCTCTCCGGGCCCCTCTGCCTCGGGTCAGGCCGCGGGGTCCCCGCAACGGCGCCGCCCGCCCCGGCTCTCCCGCCGGGTCCCTCCCGGA
>WBNO01016617.1:365637-391112 GCA_013400575.1 Peucedramus taeniatus
GGCCGAGCCCGGAGCTGTCTGAGGGGCTCCGGTTCGGGGCCCGGAGTCGGGGCTGGGCCGGGCCCGGGGCGGGTCCCGCTCTTGTCCCGCTCTTGTCCCGCTCTTGTCCCGCTCTTGTCCCGCGAGGTTCCTGCGGAGCGGCACGGAGGGAGGAGAGTGGAAGCTGCCCTAGTACCGGCCGGGCCGTTTGGTCGCTGCCGGAGCCGCCCCGGGACCGGCGCTGTGAGGCCCCGCGGCTCCGGCCCCTCAGGGAAATCAATCCCCCGGGCAGCGCGGGGCCGGTGCCGGACCCCTGAGCCCGGTCCCTCGGGCCACCGGCCGGGGCAGGCGGTGGAAAGGCCCAGGGACGGTGCCCAGCTCCTCCAGGCCACGGGGACCGCACAGGTCAGAGGAAAAGCCGTGCTCACAACCCCAGCCTGCTTCATGTATCACAGGCTTGAACCTCCAGGAAACACTTTCAGGGATCCTCAGTGATCACTCCCGTGATTAAAAGTCCCTGTATGTCATTTAGGGTTCACAGAAGAGGGAGATAAGGGTTGGAGCCCAGAGAGAAGGGGCTGTGCCTCACAAGGACTGGGGTGTAGACACTATCTCATCGTTCCTTGCTGTGGCTGTGCTTCAAGAACCCCACAGATGCACCTGTGGAAGCTGCCTGTTGTGTTTTTCCAGCTCTGTTTAACTGGTGATGACCCCATGCTTCCAGAGAACAACGTTCCAGCACAACAAAGGAGCCCATCTCCAGGGATTCCTGAGGTGAATGGCCCTGCCAGGCTCCCCTCCATCCCCACAGCTCCTCGGGGACCCCCTGACCCCTCAAGGACTCCTGGCTGAGCCAGCAAGGCAGCCCTTCCCTCAGGGTGTGCAGTGACATTGTGCACAGGGACATTTGCCGCCTCATGATGGGTCCTGTGTGTCATCATCCAGCTCATGCCAGTGCCTGTGCCTGGATCTGCCTCTGGCTGTGCCCACAGAGGCCTCGTGCTCAGTCTCTGGGAGCAGCCTCTCCACCCTGGCAGCTGGCTCCGTGCTGGGTTTTGCTCACGCTTCTGAGCTCAGGAAGCAAAGTGTTATCAAGTGCTTCTGAAGTGGTGGTGGCCCTCGAGCTGAGAACCAAAGCACTTCACCAGCCCTTTGTTCCCTCGCTTGGAGCTGTCTGGCTCTTCTCAAAGGACTAACAGTTTGCAGATGCTGTTTGCTCAATAAAAAGAGTAACCTCGTCTGCAGCTTCAGAAAAACGTCTGCAAAAACTGCTGATTTCTGCCTTGCTCCCAGCAGTGCATCCCCGTGTTCTGTCACCACAAAAAGCAGAGAGGTCGGGGGTTTGAGCCAAAGTATGAGGTTTGGCTCAAGAGCTGGGATTTTGGGTTAAGGTCTGGGAAGATCCCCACTTGTTATAATCCTGGAGCAGTGCCCCTGCCAGCTTCTGCTTCTCCATTTAGTGCTTGCCCTGACAGCTGCAGGCTGAGTCTCCTCAAGCAGCTGCACTTCCCTGGGGAGCAGTGAAACGCCTGTCAGGAGACACCTCCATCGCCCAGGACATCAATTTCTGTCCTCAGAAGGACCAGGCAGCACATCCTGCACTCCCCAGGCTCTGAAGGCAGCACATCACCCATCCCTGATGCTGAAGGCATCATCCTAAATCTGAGATTTTAGTGCCATTCATTATTCTGTATTCTGAGATTCATTTAGTGCCATTCATATTCAGTATTCTGATATTTTCAAAGGCACTTAAAAAATCCTGAAGGGCAGTGGGATTCCGGGTGGCTCAGGCTCTGCAGGTGTTTGGGAGTGATTTGTCCTCCCAGCTCTTGAACAATTGCTGCTCTGTGGACAGAGACAACAAATCCCACATGGGTGAAGTGACTTTGGCTGAATCCAGGGTTGATCTGTCAGCAAAACCGAGGTGGCCCTACATCCTGCCCTCCTTTCTGTCCTCCACCTGTGCCCTGCCTGGTAAGCAATTCTGCTTCTTGGAAAAGCTTTGCAGCCTTGAGACAAAGGGCAAGTTCTTTTTCTTTGGTGCAGCTCAGCCACAACAGATAAAGAAAAGTTTACATGGGTTAAAAAAGCAGTGTTTCTGGGAGGTGTCAGTGTTGGTAAAGGACTGACTCTGCCTGGGAAAGGGGAGGTTTGTGTGGGGCTGTCCTGCAGGGTGGGCTCGATTCCAAGGGGGGCACAGATAAGCCTGGACTATTAAAAACTCTAAAAAACTCTGTTTTGGGTCGTTTGAGGCTGCTGACAGACAGAGCAGCTCCAAGGCTTAACAAAGCAGCTGTGAATTAGGCTTTGGAGAAGCATCAGTTCTCACCAATGCTAGATGGAGCTCTGCTACTCCAAACACCACACCCGTGTGGGCTTTCAGATGAGTGCTGGTACTTCTAAACTGTGCCGGTGGCTCAGGATCCACCGTGGCTGTCAGCTGCCCAACACAGCTTCCAGGGGCCTTTTCCAGGTTTTCTGAGGCTGGGATGGCTGGGTCATGGTGAGCATCATGGCTGTATATTTCCTTCTCATCCTGTTCTCCTCCCAGCCTGCCTCCCTCCCTTCCTCCTTCCACTTCAAGTCCTCACAACCCACAAATGTAATTTATTTACAATCAAAATACTTATCATATCACGGTCTCTGCAGGGCTCACAAAAATGTGTGATATCTACAGATGTAAATCCAGTGCAGGCTTGGGCTGGCACACTCAGGGATGAGTCCTGCAGGTCAGATAGTGCCCAGGCTGCCATCCCATGTGCTGAAATCCCAGCTGGCACCGCAGGGTACAGGCAGGAAGATGTGGTTTGACAGCAGTTCAAGTAGGCACGCCGAGGCTTTGCAGTTTCACAGCCTTTGTGCTGCCACAGCTGCCAAATAAACCACCCCTGGGATGGCCAATCCTTTCAGGATGTCAACGTTCCAAAAAGGCCAGCGCTGAGAGGACAGGAATGCCTTTTCCCTCCCGTGCTCTGCAGTGTGGTGACAGCCAGAGGGACAGCCCAGGGGACAGCAAAGCCACACAAAGCCTCTGCTGCTGAGGGACACCACAGCTGCTCACTGGTGCATGGTGCAGTGTCCCCTGACCTGCTGCTTCCCCACAGCTCCTTGGCTTCCATGGGGTCAATCCTGCAGTCAGTGAAGCTCCTGCATTTGACATAAATGCTGTGTTTCTTGCTGGTGTCAGTAATTAATAGCAGATGCTTGGTGAGGGGTGTGTGGAGGCCAGCCATGCCCAGATCCCTGTGCCCCTCTGCCAGGGCAGGGTCTCCCTGTCCCCATGGCTCATCCCAGGAACCTCTCATCCACCTGGTTGGGCAGCTTGACCCCCTCCAGCCTTGGGGCTGTCCCCACCAGCCCTTGGCTGGGCACACAGGTGTGTTTGTTTTGTTTGCTTACCTGTGCACGTGTCCTGCACACTCACCCCTGCAAACAACCCCCCTCCCATTCCCTCCGTGCTGTCTGGGGGCTGTGGGTGTGTAACCCCGAGGGAGGGAGCTAAATGAAGGAGTCCTGATGAGGAACTCATTAATTCTGGTGCCTGTCAGCCTCACAGGATGATGATAAAATGCTGCATCCTTCTGGAGCAGCGGGAGGTGGCAGCAGGATGGGGAGGGAACAGCCTGGCCACCCCACAGCCCTCCCTGCAGCCAGACCCCCCATCCTGCACCCCTGTGTCCTGACATGGAGCTGCATCCAGCCCCCCTCTTCCCCTGGATCACCCAGGAGTGGTGGCAGTGTTGAGGGGTGGATAAAGGTGGGACTGTGCAGGCACCATGTCCATCACAGCTGCAACCCTGTGGCAGCAGGGTTTAGAGGGGTGTGTGGGCTTGGATGGCACCTGGAACGGGGATGGTGCCCTCCTTTCCAGCCCCTGGAACAGGGGTTATGCCCTCCTTTCCAGCCCCTAGAATGGAGATTATGCCCTTCTTTCCAGCCCCAGGAACAGGGATGATGCTCTCCTTTCCAGCCCCTGGAATGGGGATGATGCTCTCCTTTCCAACCCCAGGAACAGGGATGATGCTCTCCTTTCCAGCCCCAGGAACGGGGATGATGCTCTCCTTTCCAACCCCTGGAATGGGGATGATGCTCTCCTTTCCAACCCCTGGAATGGGGATGATGCTCTCCTTTCCAGCCCCTGGAATGGGGATGATGCCCTCCTTTCCAGCCCCAGGAACAGGGATGATGCCCTCCTTTCCAGCCCCTGGAACAGGAATGATACCCTCCTTTCCAGCCCCAGGAACAGGGATGATGCTCTCCTTTCCAGCCCCAGGAACAGGGATGATGCTCTCCTTTCCAACCCCTGGAATGGGGATGATGCTCTCCTTTCCAGCCCCGTGCACACGCAGGTGCTTTGGCATGGCCAGTGTGTGACCACGTGCCTGCGTGTGCCACTGCACGGGGTGGCACCTTCACAGGACACCAGCCTGTGTTGCTCTGCCTGCCTGGACTCTGACAGAGGCTCTGGTGGTGCCTGGCAGCATTCCTAATAAATTCAGTGCTGCCCTTCACATCAAACAGCCACAGGAGAAGGCATTTCTCGTCCCCATCTTTATTCAATGTGCCAAACACGCCACTCCTGGGCCTCACACTCACAACATATTGTTCACAGCTGCAGCTTCAAAAGAACCAGGGGAGAAGGAGGGGGGAGGTTGTGTGGGAGGCACAGAGCATGCTGAGGCTGCTTGTGGTCACCAGGTCCCATCAGGGAGGAGCTGAGAGCCCCTGGACACCACTCCAGCTCTGCTGGGACCTGGCTGTCCCCAGCCATCCTGCAATGCCATGGGAGATGCCTTGGACAAGGTCTGGGCAGGAGGTGGATGGAGGGCAAGGGGGTTCTGTCCTACTCAGAGCTGCCTCTGCCCCCTCCTGTTCTTCCCTGCTCCACTCTCCGCCCAGCCCCATCCATCTTACAGGGCTGAAACCCAATTACGGTGCCAGGGAGGGGGTGGTGCAGCGGCAGAGATGTCCATTAGCCTCGGGGATGGAGATGGAGCGATAGGAGCTCTAATGGCCTCACCAGGACTCTGATGACAGCCTGGCTGCCCCTGCTGCAGCGGCCCCTGACGCACTGGGGTGACACCAGAGCGGTTCAGCCCTGGTTTGCAGCCCGTGACAGGGGTTTCGATGCAGTTTGGATCTCTGTGCTTGCCCACGTGTGCCTCACGTGTGCTTGCACGACTTAAAGCCACTCCAACACCCACAGGAGCTGCTCCAGGGGCGGCCCAACCATCTGACTGCAAAGCAGCCCAGAGCTGCTCCCTCCTCACCCTCGCTTGTCCCACTGGAAGAAGGATATTTGGCGGTGGAGCCTGCTGTGCTCTGAAGTTTAATTAACCCCATCTCCCCCCTGAACAGGCTTCCCTTCCTCTGCTCAAATGCCACAAATGATCCTTTGCAGATGCTAATCTGCAGAAGGGAAAAAAAAAAAAAAAGAAAAAGCAAGATTCCACATTTAATTGCAGAACATAAAGATATTACAGGGTCATTAAAACACCATGAATATGGAAATGAAATCCACAGGCATCCATGCAGATAATGGCAGGGAAAAGGGAGTTGCAGGTGAAGCTGAAAGGTGGAAAGGTGGAAAGGTCAGCTCTATCTGGATGCATCATTAACCCCGCTCCAGGCAATCTCCAGTGGCCAGGGGGGGTCTCGAGGGTCTCGGCTGTGCTGGCTTCACCCCACTGACCCGCAGCAGGGGAGGGGGGTGCCCCGGGCAGAGGCCAAGTGGCGAGGGTTGGCCCTTGCTGGGGGATTTTGGGGATCAGCCTCTGCCTGCAGCTGCTGCAGGAGCCTCCAAACCCGGCTCAAATCCCCACCAAACCTGGTCTGTGACTCGGACCATGGCACCCGACAGCCCAGGGAGGGATGCTGAGGTGGTTTTGCTCTTCAGGGACTCTTTCCCAGCCCGGGCCGGCTGTGGAGCCAGGCTCAGCCCCCTGTGTGCCTCATTACTGGGTTGATCCCAACTCCCAGTCTCCCCTCCGCCCTGGCTCCCTCCTGCTGCTCACGCTGCCGGCTTGACACTGACGTGAGCTGCTAAGTGGAAAAAATTAATAGGGGCCTCACTAATTGGAGCTGAGACACCAGGAAAGAGAGAGACACAGGCCAGGGTGGCTCTGACACCTGGCTGCAGACGGTGACGGGTGTGGTGGTGTGGCAGGGCGAGTGGGCAGGGTGGCAGGGGCCACAGCCACCTGGGCTTGGGAGCTCTTTGCCATGCCCAGGGTGCTGCCGTGCCTCTGTCCTTGCAGCCTTTGGGACGTCCCCAAGGAGCTCCAGCCCCTGGCATTCGGGTCCTGCCAGCTGGCTCTGCCTGATGCGAGGGCATGGGTGAGGAGGGCGTGGTGCTGCTGGGACACCTCCGCATCCTCCGGACCCCCAGCACAGCGCTGCCGTGCTGTTGTGCCGAGCTGCCAGAGCCCCCCTGCTCTCCCAGCAGCGGCTTTTGCCTCCAGGGAGAGCGTGAGGAGGAGAAAAGCAGATTAGAGTTATCGCAGCATCTCCTCGCTGAGCTGAGAGCTAAATGTCAGATCACATCTGACACAGCTCCGAAGGGGAGGGCGAGGAGTCCCGGCGCACCCCTCGTCTCAGGGGGCACCTCTGGGGGCACAGGCAGTGGGGCTGGCAGCTGGGCGCCAGCCTTTGCCGGCAGCAGAGGGGGGAGATGGCTGCCTCGGGGTCCCGCTGCCCCGCCTGGCTGGCAGAATCCCAACCGCAGCCCCAGAAACTTTCCTCCTCCGGTTCCCATGGAAACCAGGAATTTGCTTCTCCCCAAAGTTGAGCCGCGTGCCTGCGCTCTCTGCCCAAGTGGAGCCCCTTCTCCAGAGCCACAGGGATGATGTTTGGGGGGGAGCTGCTGCTCCGGCTGGCGCCGTGCCTCGGTGTCTGTGGAGCCAGAACCCGGCTCTGGAGCTGGGGCAGCACCGACGCCCTGCCCGGGGTGTTCCTGTGCCAGACCAGGGTGTCCTGAGAGGGGCAGAGGCGCTCGGGAGGAGGATCGTCACCAGCTCAGCACACTCTGCCATCTCCACAGCTCAGCCAGAGAAAATGAGCAGCCTGCTGGGAAAATAGCCTGGCAGAGTGACCAGAGAGCCCTCGCTGCAGCCCCAGCCATCGGGCAGAGTGGGCCCCTGCCACTGATGACCAAGTAGCAGGAGCCAGCCCCGCTCTGGCTCCAGCTGGGAAGGACACTTGGGGAGTGATTTGAGACGGTCCATCGGCAATCAGAGGGTTTGAGCTCTCTGCTCACCTCCGACAGGAAGAGGATGGCCTGACATCTGCTCTGATGAAAGGAAAAGCTTTCCCCATCCATCAGTCCTGTGGGCTGGCAGGAGCTGGCATCGGGCACCAGCCCTGGGGGCACTGAAATCTTGAGGGCTGAGCTGCGGGAGCTTTTCCGTGGGATAAATGTGGAGGAGTCAGATTTAGACAACAATGACTAAAACTGAGCTTCAGTAAAAATTAACTCCAAAGAGGGGAATGTTCCAGGCGCTGCCATTTGCTGTCGGTAAAAATAAACCTTCAGGTTAAACACAGCCTTTTCCTTCTGGGTGCTCACGTGCCAGATCAGGGAGCTTCCTCCTGCTGAAATGGTTAAAAAGCATAAAATCACCAAGGACCAGCTCTGCCCTGCCCTGTTGAGCATCATCCCCATGGCTCAGATGGGGTCCCCAAGGCCCCTCAGTACTCTGGGGTGCATCAGGGCTGGGGTGAATTTGTTAGCACAGTTTTTGGGGTACAGCAAGCACCTGCTCCACATCCAAGAGCTGGAGGGAGCTGGAAACATCAGGTGGTTTTTAAGGCTCACTGGACACCTGGCAGGGCCCATCCCTGCATCAGCAGCACCTCCCAGCCACACAGCCCCCTCCCAGGGCCGGCTCCTTCCCTCCACCTGCCATTCTCACTGGGGTTTTAATTAGTGCTCCTCTGTATATTCAGCAAGCAGGAGCCCGGAATGGAAATGTACAGGTGTCCCCTTGATCCAGTTTCCATGGTTGCCGCATCGAGGTGGGGGCTACATATTTTTTTTTATATTTAATAATTTTATTACAGTGGCTTCAATCCACTGGCAAAGAAGGGAAGGGGGGAGAATGTGGGGGAATAAAAAATGCTGGATGAAAAGGCCATGTTCTGGTGGCTGGGCTTATTTGCTGTCATTCTTTTTCTCTTATTAGCAAGCACTGTTTTCCAACATGCTCAAAGTCCAAGAGCTCGCTAACGAGATCCCAGCTCTCTCTGGTGTGGGGGGAACAGCCCAGGCAGCCGTGCAGGAGCCACACAAATGTCTGTGGGGCCACCCCAGAGGACAAGGGAGAGGAGCAGGATGGACACCAGGAGCACCACTGAGCTATGCTGACATGACCTCATCCCTGTCCCCATCCCCATGTCCTTGTTCCCACCCTCACTCCCCTGCCCCATCCTGTGGGGCTGGCCCTGGCATCCCTCACCAGCACAGCAAAGCCCACGAAGGGACCCCAGCCACCCCTGAGCAGCTCTTGGGGACACTGGGTCGGTGCCCCTGCGCACAAGGAAGGACCAGGTAGTCCTGGGCAGAGTTCCCACAGCCCTGCCAGGGAATTGGGCTCGTGTTCAGGGACTGCCAGCACCACAATCTCTCCTCCCTGCCCCATCCTCACCCGGCGTGGTGGCACTCGGTGAGGGTGGTGGCTGCTCTGGGTGCCAGCACCAGAAACTCTCATCCTTTCCTCTCACCAGATCAGTCTCAATCTCCTCTGGTGCAACCAGTGCAGAGTGTGAATGTGCCCATCTGTCACCACGGGATTATTTAGCCCCGACCCTGCCTGTGAAAGCAGGCAAAATCTTCTCTCTTTACCCGGAGCTCAGGATGGGTTTCAGCTTTTGTGCAACGGGCATTAAAAATAACACAGAAACGGCATGGGCCCAGGAAAAATCCTCTCTCCTTGCACTGCACTCTGCGGCTCGGCTTGCCAAGTAGGAAGAAATCCCCTCTCCTCCTGGCAACGTCCCGCACTGTGGCAGGCAAACACACACGCCGAGCCACGGACCTATTAGTCACCAGTAAATGTTCTTTTCTCTCCCGATTTGTTTCCCTTTAAGCTTGATGTTTTCCTCTCCTGCTGCCCGGGCCTCGTTAGGCTGCAATTAAAGCCAGGAATCAAAGCGGCATGGTGCAATTAAAGCTCGGGGAGGGATGCGGGATGCCCCGGGGAAGCAGCAGCCGGCGCTGGGCTCTGCTCACGCACAGCCGCCTGTCCCCTGCGCGGCCCCGGGGAGCGGTGACAGTGCGGGGAGGCAGGACAGGCGCAGCCTGAGCCCAGCCGAGCTCCGCTGTGAAGATCTTCCGTCGTTTACAGCGTCACCAGCTCTGGCACCTGGAGGATGAGCCGAGATGCATCCACTCCCAAAACAAGATGAATTTTCCTGGCTGTGAGAGCTGTAAACACACGGAGCAGCTCACAGTGGGGAAGAGACACTGCTCACGGTGTCTCTACACTGAGATTAAATCTCTGTCCTGCCAGGGGAGGGCTGTGCCCATCCCTGCACAGGATCCTCCAGTCCCAGGGCCAGGGGGACACGCTGCTCACTGCACCCTTCCCCTGGCTTTCCTTGGGGACAGCCCTGAGGATGCAGCTCCCACGCCCAGAACCTGGAGCCATCCTGCTGGCTCATGTCCCTGTGCCAGGGAACAACTCGGGGAACAGCCAGGCCATTGATGTCCTACTCCTGGCCAGGGATGAGTGGGCTGGATGGAGCCCAGGACACAGGCTGAAGGCACTGCCCCAGCAGGAGCATTGTCAGTGCCCAGCGAGCCGTGACAGCAGCCAGTGAGCCAGGGGGCAGTGCCTGGACACAGCATGGCAGGGCTGGGTGCTGCAGTGGAACTGTCACACCACCAGTGTGCTGAGCCCCTTGAGCAGGGCAGAACAGGACCAGCCAGCTCCACCAGCACCAAATCCACTGCCACAGCCGCTGGCCCAGCCGAGCACAGAGCTGGTGCCCACGTGGGGCTCACAGAGCAGGGCTGAGACCACCAGAGAGAGATCCCCTGCACTCATCTGTGCCAGAAACACCAGCACCCCATCGTAGCTCATCTCCCCACTGCTGGGGCCTGGCCCAACAGCCGCCCCACGCAGAGGCTGCCCCAGCTTTGAAAATAGATAGTAACAAGTGAGCGCGGGCAGCAGAAGTAGCAAAGCATATGGTAGGTGTTGGAGTTTATTCCTGTCGGTGAGTGTCAGCAGCGACAGACGGCTGGGGGTGGCCGAGCGAGAGGTTTTGGTAGGCGCCCGTGCAACACCACCCCACGGGCTCCACAGCTGCAGCGAGGGTTGGGACCCTGCCACCCCTCCCGTGTGCCATCGGCGCAGCACCCGGCGTGGTGATGCTCTCCTGGCACCCAGCACTGCGGCTCGGGGCTGTCTGAGCCCCTCCCTGCACCTCAGGGGTGTGCCCAAGGCGCCCCTAATCCCCCAACAAATCCATGATGCGTCCAGACAAGCCTGTGAGCTCCGTCTGCCCCAGCTGAAGGTCACCTGCCTGATCTGGGGGAATATCTGGGAGTGTGAATGGCTGCTCTCTGCTCCCAGCTGCTGCTGCTCTGCAGCCGTGGCCGCTCCCGGGCTCTACCAGCGCTGCCCCTTCAGCCCAGCCTGGCCCTTGGGGGCTGGGGCACTTGGGGGCTTCCATGGAATTGCCCCGCTGGCCAGACCTGCTCTTGCCACCCGACGCCTGTGCCGGGAGATGGGGTGGGCAGGCAGCCAGCGGCAGTGGGAGGGAACAGATTGTCCGCAAAAAAGCGCGTCAGTTCCCAACCGGCAGCTCGGAGCAGGATCTCCTGAGGGTTTGTACCTTGTTTGTCTGAGCCCGCTCAGAGGGTCTGGGGCTCTTTAAGGACTCTTGCAGCAGCATGGTGATGTGGGGCTGGGAAAGGTGAATCCCCACCCCAGCAGAGGCTGCCAGCAGGACTGTGGAGCTCCTGGTGCTCGGTGGCTTGGGCACTTCTACGGCCTCGGGGGCCTGAGGATCCCATCCTGCCCAGACTGGGCAAGGAACAGCCCTGGCAAGCACTGCAGACAGTGTACATCCTCCCCTGGCACAGGTGAAACAAACACTCGCCCAGCAGCAGCTCACCTGTGGCTCCTGCCCCTGCTAATTGCAGTGTTCTCACTTCACAGCGATGTGCTTGATAAGATTAGCAATTACAGAAACCTCATACGACAATTGGCCTGGGTCAGGAGCCGTGTGAGGGAAATTGGACGGAAGTGCAAATGGGAATTAATTATAACCTGGCACTGGACAGGTTGGAGGGTTGGAATCTGTCTTTTTATGTATTTCTCAGTGCAACCTCTGGCTCTGCTGCAGGTGTGAAGGGTGCCAAGGGCTTCACCGCAGCGAAGACGCGCTCACTGCTGTCCAGGCCACCGCAGAGCTCGGACAGGGGATGTCACAGGACGGACCTGGGCTGGGATCCCAGTGTTGCCCTGGCACGGGTGAGTGTGGTCGCAGCATTGTTGGAGATCCCTGCCCTTCCTGCTCCCCGCCTGGCAGCTGCCGTTGTTATCTCCATTGCCATGGCAATGCCAGCCCGGCTCCCACGGCGTGTCCGCCTGTGCCTCCGCCAGGCAGGCGCGGTCCCACGCCGGGCTGGAGCCCTGCTCCCGCCACAGCCCGCCCTGCTGAACGGCCACAGCACAGGCACTGGGGTTAACACAACCCCAAAACCCTCTGGGGATGCAGATGGACGTGTCCCCTCACCCAGGAGGTGAGGTCTGGGTGGGAAGAAGGGGGAAAAGGAGAGTCTGCACCTGGAACATCTCCCAGTCCTGCTCTGCTGTGTCCAGCCAGGTGCCCTCCACCACAGCAGGACCTCTGTGCCCCACAGCCACCCTGGGCTCAGCCAGAGCCCCCCTGTGCTGCTACCAGCCCGTGGCCCCAAAAGCCATATGGATCAGCACCCGGCTGCACTGATACTGAAGTGTTTGCCAGCAGCTGCCAGCATTTAACAAATCCTCCTGCTTATTTATGCCATTTTTCCCCCTCCCACCTGGGCCTTCTTGATGCTTTGGGAATTTTGCAAACGTTTTAAAGGCAGCATTTCAAAGTCCACCAGGCAGCTAGTGAGGAGCAGGTCACCAGAAAGGGTGAGGAGAGGCAGGGAAGATCCTCCATCCTCCAAGGCAGCCACTGCTCTCACCCTCATCCATCCTTGCATGCTCCCTGCACTCTCCCACTGCAGCTCCTCGTGTTCTGTACACCCACCCTGGCCCCAGCCCCAAGTCAAGGCTGGATCCAGGGCCTTGAATTAACGGTGAGGGGGAGTCCAAAGCAACACTTCTCATCCTCTGATTGCCTTTTCCTGGCTATGAAGGCAAGATCTGGGCCCAGGTCCCTGCTGGATTGCCAGCCTCAAAGCAGGAGAGCAAAGTGCAAATGGAACAGCAGAACAGAGGGAGTGAGTGCTGGGGCTGGCAGCCCCGGGCAGCTCTGCCCGCCCCAGGTACAGCCTGGCAGCTGCTGCCACGGAGCTGCATTTCAGCAGAGTGCCAAGTGCCTCGGGGCTGACAAGGAGCTGGAGGACACCTCTGCTCCCGGCGGGCTCTTGGGACCCCAGCCCGGGGGTTTCCGTGTCCCCTGGAGGAGCACAGACCGCTGGGGGGTAACGCCGGCTCTCACTCTTCACCGATGTGACTACAAGAGACCGTGGGATTTAATTAAGTTCTGTTTTCCTCCCAGTAACAGTGGGAGTCTCTCCTCTCCCCTTTAAGGCAGACACGCTGCCATGGAAGACAAATGCTTGCAATAAAGCGCTGGAGCGCGGTGCCGGGGGAGGCCGATGCTCCCTGCAGCCGGCACTGCCCGCATCGCGTCCGCCGCTTCCCCGCGCCCTCCCCGCCCCTCTGCACCCCCGGTCCCGCACCGGCCGGCCCGGCCCAGCTGCCCAGAACCGTGTGGCGGAGTCGCCAGGGGCACCCGGCTGGCTCCGGCCGCAGGGCCACCCCCTTCCCCGCCTGGAGCCCCCCCCGCCACCGGCCGAGCGTTGCCAGGCAACGGGAAGATGCTTTTCTGACCGAAACGGTAAATCGGCAGCCGAGTCGGGGTGGGGGGAGGGAAATGGCTGAGCTGGGGCTGCCCGCGGGAGCACGCGAGGCTCCCCCAGCCTCAACAGCACCCACAAAAGCCAGAGAGGAGCTGCAGCCCTGCTCAGCCAAAACTGCCGAGGAGCCCTGAGAGGTGACAAGGACAGCGCTCGGCACTGGGACCCCAAGCCTGGCTGCGGGATGGGGCAGGGACGGGGTGTGCCCGGCAGGGACAGTCGCACTGTCCTCACTGTGGAGCCCTCCCGGGAGCCTGGGCCCTGCCGAACACTCTGGATGAGATTGAGCCCCTAATTTGCCCTCTCCTCCCTCGCCAGCCATCACGCCGTGGCTAAATGAGCTCCAGGCAATTTTCTCAGAAGTTGAGTCCTCGCGCTGAGGGAACACAGGGCTAAAAATAGCCGTGGCCTGTGTGTGCCTCTCTCCCAGGTGAGCCTCAGTCCCTCACTCCAGAGATCAGGGCTCCTCCACATCCAGCTGCCTCCCCTGCTCTGCCTCAGTTTCCCACTCAGATTGGGCCACCCAAACGTGCACCGCAGCTGTGGCAGCCTCAGGAGCCCTGGCCCAAGGAATCCCTGTGCAGGGGAAATCTCCCAGGGCTCAGACATCACTTGGTGTGCACAGGGACGGGCAGAGAGGGAATTTCACCTGGCTGAGCTTTACCTGGGCAGCCCCTGGCCCGAGGGGCTGCACTGTGCAGTGGGGATGTATCACCCTCTTCCCCAGCAGCAGCTCCCAGTTCAGGCACTCCTCTCAGCATGACCGAGCCCTCCCAGGTCCAGTGAGACAGACACATTTCCTTCCCACGGTGTCTCAATTACAAATTCAGAGTTAAATCTTCCCCCACAAGATACCCCTCTCCACCCCTCTGGCTGCTTCCAGCGTTTCAAGTGTTGAACACTTTCCAGGGATTTTCGTGTGCTCAGGCTGACCCCATCCACTCTGGTTCAGACTAACTTAATCAGCCTCATTTTGTTACTAACTGCTGCAGCTTTGGACCTCTAGAAAAAGCACGACTTAAATTATTAGCACCTACCAAGCTGCTTTCACCAACCCTGTGGGGGCCAGAGGTGAGAGAACAGATCTGTTCCCACCCAGCCTCTATAGCTACCAAAAATGACAAATTATCAGAATTGTGGAAATTAGAAAAATGGTATTTAGGTAACAGGCAAACACTCCTCTTTTCTTCAGCAGCATCTGGTTAGGAACAGATTTGGAAGTGGCAGGTGGGGAGAAAAGAAAGCAACCTGAATGCTGTCAGCTGGGCAGGGGGGCTGGGAGTGGAGAGAACAAAACCATCACCATTTTCTTCATCATCAGTGCTGAGAAGGGCTGCAGGGGTCAGGATGGGGGAGCAGGCGAGGAGGAGGAGGAAGGACACCCACAGAATGTGGAAGGGGCTGTCCCTCAGCACAGCCCTGGCTGTGAGCTGGCAATGCCGTGGCTCAGCACAGCCCTGAGTCCCCCCTCAAGCAGGAACAGCACCTTTCCCCATGTACCCACCTCTCCCAGGAAATTCAGTCCCACCTCACCCCATGGCATCAGGGGAAGAGCTTCAGCAGCACCTTGAGCCCCTGGGAGGCTGCTTGGAAAGGGGAGCAGCACCCAGAAGAGCAGTGCTGTTCTGTGTCTGGACAGTGGTGAGGTTCCAGCTCTGCTCCCCCACACAGGGAGCCATCAAGAATAATGCTAGGAAATATCTTGGGGAAAGCAGGAGCCAGGGCCACACCTGCATCTGTTTTAGAAATTACTTTATTGCACTAAAAAGAGGAAATCATCTGTAAACAAACATTCCATTCAGGTATTAATATATTTTTTCACTCCAAAAATACATCATTAAATCCAGCTACAGAAATATCAAAGCAGGAACAATAGAAAATAGCTCCAGCAGCAGAGAGACCCATCCAAGCAGCAGCCCTGGCTCCCATACCACCAGCCCAGCACAGAGCAGGGCTCACAGCAGCTCATCCTGGGGCTCACTGCATGGTCACACACCCAGCTCCAGCAACACAGCCCTGGGACAGGCTGGGGTGGGACAGGATGAGGGTCCCCAGGCCCTTGGGTTTCCCTCTGGGGTCAGCCTCAACCCAAGGAGCAGCCCAGGGTCCTGCTCTCAGCATCCTGCTCCCCAAACCCAAAGGCACACAGTTCTTCTGCAAGGGATATGTCACCCCTCAAACCCCTCAGAGCACCAAAGCCTTCACCCCAGCTCCCATTCCCCCTTTTCCTGCAGCCTGTCCCCCCTGCCCCAGCAGCACCCGGGTCCCCCCAGCCCCTCGCAGGTGCAGCACCCCAGGGAGCACAGGGTGGGGTGTGCAGGGGCTGTCAGGCAGCAGCCAGCTGGGCAGGGTCCCCTTCCTGCCCCAGACCTCCTCAGGGGCAGGATGTTCACCCCACACCCCGGGATGTGACACCTCTCCCTATCCCCCCTCCCCAGAGCCCTCAGCTGCCCCCAGGGTGAGCCAGGGCACTCGGGGGCCGGGGACTGTCCCTGGTGCTGGCTCCTGGGGGAGCACAAGGAAGCCTCAGGTGGGGAACTCCCTGTGAAGGATGGACATGTCAGCTCCTTATGTCCTGCATGGTTTCACCACAAGCTCAGCAAACAGCCACAATCACCCTGAATCCCCCCGACATGCAAACACGGTCAGAACTACGCCTCGCGTACCTGGAACATATTTACAGACAAAGTACAACGCTGCGAAAGATCAGCCTCGGATATAAATAGTCAACACTGAGATCTGCCATCTGCTGCAAAAGGACAAGGAAGGAACATGGACTGCCAGCACAGAGGTTAACACAGAGGGGACACATGTGTGCGTGTGTGTCCACGCGTGCTGCGGCAGGCGGGGACGGGAGCGCTGCAAACCCTGCTCCCTGCACAGAAACATGCAGAGCCCGACACAAAGGGTGACACCACACCAAACAACAACGCAGCGTGTTTTATCCACCCGCAGAAACGCCCCGGCTGGCATCCTCCCCGCCCCCACCGTCCCCAGCCAGTCAGCCGGGGTGACAGGGTGGGATGGGAAGGGTTGGGAGCTCCTCGCTCCCTCCCCAAAGAGAAACTGAAAGCCAGGCCAGTCACTTTGGGAAGCCAGATCCCGCTGGGCACAGGAGCTTGGTGGCCCCACAAGGACACACCTCTGCTGCCCGGTGGGTGCAGCCACTTGAAAGATCCTCTGCCCTCATAGACAAGGGAGGATGGAGGGTTATGGAGCCTCAGCCCAGCCTCACCTGGGATGGCCCCAGCACTCAGCAAGGGCTACTCCTGTCACCTCAGTTTTTGTCAGCAAGCACATCTGCTGGGACACTGCCTGGGACCTCCGTGTGCCCAGGGCAAGGGGTGCCAACCCCTGGCATCTCCCTCACGTGGGCAAGGGAAAGGCACAGGCAGCTTCTTGGATTTGGGCAAACCAAGGCCCCCCAGCTCCATGAGCAGTTTCCCACTGGGGGTCAGCAGTGGGGGACAGTGCTGGGGTGGGCAGGGAGGGCAGCCCAGGAGGCTGCAGGTGTCAGACCAAGCCAACCTTGCAGCCTCACAGGGCTGGAGCGAGTCCAGGAAAGGCTCAAAAGCCACAAACCTGACTCATCCCCCAGGATGACCGCCCTTGGCCCACTCTCAGGTCACCTCTGCAGTATTTTCTTTGCAGTTTCCAAGACCAGAAACTTGTCTTTTAAATTAAAGCTGTCACCTGACTACAGGTGCTGGGGCTTTGAGAGGTGGCCATAAGTGTGCTACAGAGATTTACCCACCTCCAACCTGCTTGGTGGCAGCTGGAGACCCCAGGCACAGGGAGGGAAGAGTCCAACAGGTGCTTCCATCCTGCCTGGTGGGGAATGGGCTGGAGGCTCCCCACTTTCTGCTGGGCTGCAGGAGATGCAGCCCCGGGGCAGGACCAGGGAGGGAGCAGGGGCAGAGGCTGTGGCTGCCAGCTGGTGTTGGCAGAGCCCCGCAGCAGCACCATTCTGGGGACCCCCACACTCTGCCACGACCCCGGCCCTCCTCAGGGGGCCCTTCCAAACCCTCCTCCAGCGGGGCTGGGGAACAGAGCCGGCCGCCCTGCCTCGCCCCGGCCCCACAGGGGGGAGGGCTCCCTCCGGGGCTGGCAGCAGGTACCTACAGGCAGGACAGGAGGGCGGTGAGTGGCAGCTCCTTCTCCCCCAGCAGCGTGTCCCGCTTAAGGCTGCTGCCCTTGTTGACCACCTTGAGCTTCAGGGACATCTTCCTGGCGTGGCCGGGGCCCAGCCCGTCGAAGAAGAAGTCCTCGTTGAAGACGGGGTTGCGGCTGTTCTTGACGATGGTGCTGCGCTGCTTCTGCAGCTTCCCGGGGTTGAGGCACAGCGAGACGCAGCAGTTGATGCTGCGCAGGTCGACGAGGGCATCGTAGAGGTCCTCGGCGGAGACGAGGCGCACTCGCAGCCGGGCGTTGGAGGGGTCGTACTCGGCAGCCAGGCGCAGGCTCCCGCCCCGGCTGAGCCGCAGGCTGTGCTCGCGGTCACGGCCCGCGGGCAGGTCCAGGGGCAGCAGGGCGGTGGGAGGCTGAGTCCCGGCCGGGGCGCTCCTGGCACGGCGCTGGGCGCTGGGGCTGGTGTCGGCCGAGCTGTCGTCGGTGGACAGCGAGCTGTTGCGGGCCACCGAGTGCTTCAGCTTGATGACCTTGGACTGGCTCTCCTGGCTGAAGAGCTTCAGCAGGGACACGGAGCGGGAGAGCAGCGGGGAGCCGAAGGGCGAGGACTCTGCGGAGGAGCACGTGTCGCTCTCGCCGCCGCTGAAGTAGCGGCCGGGGTGCATGAGGGCGGCGCCGAGGTCAGCGGGTGTCCGGCGGCCGCTCTCGCCGTTCAGCTTGGCTTTGCGCTGGGCGCTGGGCGAGGTGACGGGCGAGGGGCAGAGGCTGCTGTGCTCGCTGTGGAACAGGGACTCTTTGCGCCGGGTGTGGGGGCTCTCCATCAGCGTGGCAAAGCCGTAGGAGGTCTGCGCCTTGGGCACGTAGGGCAGAGACATGGCCGTCTGTGCCTGCGGGTCCACGTTGGTGCCGCAGCTCCCCTCGGTCCAGTCCTCGGCGGTCTCGATCTGGATGATGTGCCGCCCGGTGGTCCGGGACCGGGAGCGGCTGGACGGGCGGGGGCTGCGCGGGGGCTTGCGCTTGGCCAGGTCCTGTTCCGAGACCGAGGCACCCAGAGCGGCCGCCGCGGGCACCTCGGAGCCCTCAGCCTCGGCGGGTGCCGCGCTCAGCTTGGGCGGGATGAAAAAGTCGGGGATCTTGTCGGGGGGGAGGACGTTGCTGTAGCGGGAGCCCCGCGAGGACTCGTCTGTCCCCGCGCCCCGGGACCCGCCGTTCTCCGCCACCCCGCGCAGCCGCTCCAGGAGCCACATGTTGCTGCCGGGCGCGGGGCTGGAAGAGACCCGAGGGGCAACGCTCTCACCGGGGGCCGGGCACCGGCAGAGGAAGGACAAAGCCGGAAGCCCCGGGAGCGACCGGCGGCACCGAGAGACCCGGAGCTGGCAGGCGGAGGGACGGGACAAGGACGGGAGGAAACTGGCCGCGCCGAGGGACACGGGGACCCGCCAGCCCGGGGAGGAGCGCGAAGGAACCGCGAGGGGCCGCGAGGAGCGGGGATCGGGGACCCGGGGGACGGGGACCCGGCGGCGCCGAGGGATGCGAAGGGACGGGGCAGACGCGACGCCGGGACCGACGGACCGACCGACCGGNCTCCTCGTCCGCGCCGCCGCCGTAATCCTCCGAGTGCGGCGCCCCCACATTTCTGCGCGCCGCGCGTGGCCGGACCGGGGCTGGAACCGGGACCGGGACCCGGACCGAGCGGGACCGGGACTGGGACAGTGAGACCCCGGGGTGCTGATGCTCGGGAGGGGCAGGAGCCCGAGTCCTGGACGCCCGGCCGTGTTCCCGCGGGAGTGTCGGGTTTGGGATGGGGCCGGGAGTGGAATCGGGACGGCAGCAGCCCCGTTCCACCCCTTCCGCCCTCCCGGTGCCCCCAGACCGGAGCGCGGTCGTTCCTCTCTGGGAGCAGCCGCTCCCCACTCCCTGTTCTTGATCTCAAAGCATTGAATGAAGCCAGCAGCGCCTCGGGGCTGAGGAGTTGCCTCATCGAGTGGTTTAATATTGCCCTGGAGGAGCTGGGGTGGCAGTGCCACATGTCACACTCCCCCATGTCACACAGCCCACCAGCCCCTGGAGGGATGCGGTGAGGGCTGGGGACACCGGGACAAAACATCGGGAGGGTTCACGGAGCATCACTGCAAACCCCAGTGTTGAGGGGGCTCGGGAGACTCAACCGAGTGATCGGGCCCAGCCCCGGTCCCCGGGGATTTACAGCCTTGGGGACAGGGATGCACCGAGAGGGACAGTGGCACAAAAGGGTCAAAGCGGCTGTTCCTTCCTAGCTGCTGCCCTGTGGGTGCCGCCAGGCTGCCGGGAAGCTCCATCATTCCGCAGCAGCGCAGGGCTGGCAGTGACGGCCAGGAAGAACAGCCCGGTGTGCTGAGCGCCTTCCGCGGGGGCTGCTGCGGGAGGCCTCGGCTCCCTCTGTATTCGCACTTGGAGCTGCTAAAAAGAGGCGTCCGGCCGTGCCGAACCGGACCCAGGGCTGGGATGTCTCAGGGACAGCAGTGGGGAGGGGACGGTGATGTCCTGGCTGGAGCCGGGGCTCTGACTGCGGGATGCTGAGCCGGGTTCCGCAGAGAGGAGAGGGCAGATGGAGCCCGGGGGAGGAGGACGAGGCTCACGGAAGGGGAAGCTGGTGAACAAAAGGCCGATGTTTGCTTTTCCTCCACCCTGCGAAACTGCGGGTAAACAAGGAGCAGAAATGGTTGAGTTCCCTGGAGATAACAAAGAGCGCTGGGGCCGGGCCAGCTCTGCCCGCGCGGCTCGGGGCCGGTGCCTGCAGGGCACGGAGGGGAGCAGGGTGCTGGGAGCTGCCTGGCTGCGCACCGGCAGGGCTGGGGACATAGCTGGCAGGGGCTGGCAGCGCTGGGGACATAGCTGGTGGAGCTGGCAGTGTGCTACCACCTGCTGGAAGCTGGGAAGGAGAGAGACCTGCTATGGGAAAGGATTTGTGCAAGGACGCTCTGAAAAACCGAGCTGGGCGTGTCTGTGGTCCGCACATTTGAGATAGGTGCAGGGGATGGGTCAGCGAGATCCCCAAGGCCCTGGGAAAGCAAGGCCACCTTCTCTGCAGCTGCTCTTCTTCCAAACCTTCCCAAAACATCTCAGCCTTCCCGTAACACCGCAGCCTTCCCATCACAGGGGCTGAAGGAGCAGCAGTCCTTCAGCCCAGGTCTGGGTTGAGGCACAGAGCCCCCTGCACCCACTGTCACCACACACCTGCCTCAGCCAAAGTGGTTAAAGCCCTGAAACAAGCGCCCCACCAGCCCTTCATCCCTTCAGGGCAGCATCCCCGGGGCTGCAGGGCGAGGCACCGCCAGCAGGTGAACCACACACACGGGCTGGGCTCGGTTCTCCAGCAGTGACATAAGAAAGTCAGGGCTCTCGCTGCCTTTCTCTGCCTCTATTGAGGGAACAGTGCAATTATCTTTGCAGACGCATCACTCCACGACAAAAAATAGCAGCTGAGATGGAAGCACCATGTCCCCACGGAATCCAGCTATCAATGGAAAATTACGCATTCATTACTGGGCTTTATTTAGGGGCTTATTTTATTCATTGGCTCAGCTGGCACTGGCCAGCCTGGATGCCTTGTCTGGCAGAGGCCATCCCCAGCGAGGGGCTGAGGGGGCTGGGGTGCCCCTGCCCCCCGAGGTGGGTGCTGGCAGCAGCACTGGGGACACGGAGCAGAGCCAGGACAGGCCAGGACTGGTGCTGGACCCCCCCACTGGCTGTAACACAGGAGCCACAGCCAGGCCCACCCCTGGCTCTGGCTCTGCTGGCTGCCACATTCACTAGTGGGTCACAGCTTGGCTTGTGCCACTCAGAGCCACCCCAGGGGTGGGTAGCCATGTGCTGCTCCAGGTGGAGGCAGGAGGGGAGCCAGCAGGGCAGGGAGCTGCCAGGTGTGGGAAGCACAGGCCGTGCAGGGCCAGCCCTGGGTGCCAAAGGCCACTCTGAAACCAGGGGGACACTGGGTGATCCATGGGGGACAGGGAGACCCAGAGGGGCAGAGACATGGGCAGGATAGGCTGGCCAAGGTGAGACCAGGCAGGAACTGGTGGTGATGGAGACCTGTCCCAGCACCACGCCCAGGGGTGGCACGAACCACCTGTGTTCCATGCTCATTTCCAGGTTTGATTAGAAATGTATTCCAAACCACAAACCCGTGCCCAGTGCCAGACACAGGGCAGGTAAAGGGGGCTGTGTGTGCCATGAAAACCTGCCAAAGCCCCGAGCTGGCCAGGGGGCCCCCACGGGCCTCGTGAGGCAGTGCCAGCAGCTCAGCCCTGCCCTGCACCTTCCCACAGTAGCTCCATCCTGGCTCTGGCCTGGGGAGGGCTGCAGGGGCTTGGGGCCACATGGAGCATCATGAGGCAGCCACTCCTGGGGAGAATCCAGCTGAAAAGGGATGTCCCCAACAGGAACATTCAACAGCACCAGAGTCCAAGAGATGGTCGTGCCTGGCCCCACAGGCAGAGCCAAGCTGGGGGCTACAGCAATATCCACCAGCCCCCATTCCAGTGCTGGGGCAAATGGGGACAGCCCTGCCTGAGACAGCTTCAGGCTCCGTCCCTCCTGCTGAGGCCACTGAGCAGTTCCCACCCCAGCAGCGTTTCACCTGTAGGTGTGGAATGAAATGTCTTTGTGTCCAGCTGGGCAGGGCGCCCCATGCAGATGATGGAGGTAGGCAGCAGCCAGGGAGGACCTGCAGGGCCAGGGACCACGAGACCTCACTGAGGAGGAAAATGGGGAGCCTGATCCCAGAGTCCAGGCACGGCTGGAGAAGGTGAGCACAAAGGGACCCCAGTTTTGCCCTGGGTGAGTCCAGAGCCAGGGGAGCAGGTTGGGGACTCACGTACCCCCCTTGGCATCACTGCTTCCTCTGTACAACCTGGCGGAGGTGCAGCTCGCTCTCTGCTGCCACGATGGGCTGCTCGTTCTGCCGGTGGTGGCTGATGAGGTGGCTGATGCTCTCAAACAGCACGTCCTTGGTCCTCACCTGGCACCGGGGCACAGTGGTCCTCAACTCAGGAGAGCTGCCTCTCATAGAGCATCCAGTTGCAATACCCTGTGCCTGCCCACACCTGTGTCCCACGCTGCCCACCCCACACCCTGCCCCTACCCCGGTTCCACTCACCCACCCCGTGCCCTGCCCTCACCCCTGTGCCCTCACCCCGTGCCCTGCCCTCACCACTCCCTCGGGATCCACCAGCAGCAGGTGCTTGGGCTGCCCGCTGTGCATGCCGGTCAGCACGTACTGCCCCGGGTTGGTGAGGCTGTCCCGCACCAGGAAGTCCCCATCCATCTGCAGGAGCCTCTCAGCATCCCTCCTGCTCATCTTCCCGTGGTACCAGGGCTCCCGCCGGAGCTGCTCCTCCGTGGGGGCGATGGGGGCTTTCCGTGTGGGGGGGCTCGGCCACTGGTCCTCAATGGGGGGACAGGTGGCACCCCCTGCAATGCACTCGTGGAGCTTCAGGGCATCCTCGAACGGCCCTGTGGGATCCAGGGGTTGTGGGGTGTTACACCCGGGGCAGCAGGCAGGGCTGGGCTGTGGTGTGGGCAGACTCCAGCTCACAGCCCCCAGTGCACTGCAGGGCACTGCTGTGGACTCGGCCGGTGCCAGCAGCTCCAGGGCTGTGGTGAGTGACCCAGACAGCTGCTGGCACAGCTTGACCGCTCCACAGCACCGTTCCCCCCGGGGCAGCGGCTTACTCATGTCAAAGAGGTCCTTTTTGGGGCTCTCCTCCGCCGCCCCAGGCGCCACCAGCTCCGGCTCCCAGGTGTCCAGGCTCTGTGTGTTCACGTACATGTGCTCCTCGTAGTCCCGTGGCCCCAGGGTGTGGCCATCTGCCTGCAGGTACCCGTCGCAGGGCTGGCCTGCGAGGACGGCCATCACCGCCAGGGTCCCAGGGACCCCCCCAGCTCATGGCCTCCCCCCACAGCAGTACCCACCCTGGCTCTCCAGGTCCCAGGGTGGCCCCAGCTGGCTGCTCGGGTCTCGTCTGGCTGCTAACCCACCCTAGGAAAGGAGAGAATGAGAGCATTGGGGGGCCCTGCCTGGACCCCCATAGCAAGGCCAGCAGTGGCTCTGGGGGGCTCACCTGGCTGGGGGGCACAGAGTTGGAGGGCTGAGTGCGGACGTGGCCCAGGGCTGTGCTGTGGCGGAGCCGGGAGTCAACCAGGCCCCCCGGGGGGGGCTCCTTCCCTGGGATGCTGTTGTAGTAATTGTGCTCAGCCGCCTCCTCATCCTCCCCCCAGGCTGACTCCTCTGTAGCCAGCGCCCTGCAGCAGGGATGGGTGAGCTGGGGACACCCGGCCTGGCTCAGACCGTCCCCAACCCTGCAGTGACAGGGCTTCCCAGAGCCACCCCCAGCCAGGGGACATGCCCGAGACAGGGGTGCAGCAGGGCCCCCCACCCCCCTACCTCTCTGGGGGTACCACCACCTTGGGGGGGCTGTGCAGGTACTGCTTGAAGCGCAGCTCAAAGGCCTGTCCCACCGTGCTGATGACGCTCTGCGCCAGCCCCTCGCAGCACTCCAGGATGTGGCAGGCTGTGGACAGACAGACAGATGGTTTGAGTGCTTCCCCCACACTGCCATCGCTGCACCAGGACCACCCTGAGCCACCCCCAGTGTTCCCCACCAGGGATTTCCTCCTCCAGCCTCCACCCCCCAGTGCATCCCTCCTCCACAGAGCCCCAGGCGTGAGGCCAGTGTCACCTCTCTGGTTGATGGGGTCCTTGGCGACATAGGCGACATAGTCTGTGGTGTCCTGCAGACAGAGGAGGAGATCAGCACTCATGTCCTGCTGCTCTGTCAGGAGCAGGGCTGGAGGTGCCAGGGTGAGAGGACAGCTCGGCCCCAGTCCCACATCCTGGCCCAGGCCAGGCTGCCCTGTGCTCGGCTCAGCCACAGGCAGTCCCTGTCCCCACCACCCCAGGGTGAGCGTGACTCACCATGTCCCCACCAGAGGCGAAGGAGATGGACTGCATGTGGTGGTTGGCGATGATCTGCATGGGGAACAAGGCCCGGGGGGGCATTAGCAAAGGGGCCACTGGCTCACAGGCTGGCAGGCAGCAGGACTGTGTGCCCAGGAACACTCACCTGGCGCGTGGTGGGGATCATGAGGTTCAGCCCATCGACGGAGATGTTGACAGCGATGCTCATGCCAGCGAAGTGCAGGTTGCTCTTGCCCAGGATGGAGAACAGGGCTTTGTTGGGAGCCTGACAGGGGAGAGGATGGTGGGGGCATTGAAGACCACCAGGGCCAGGCTTCCTTGGGTGAACGAGGAAAGGGGGGGTGCCCCAAGCGGCCCCAGGCCCACAGACTGGGCAGGCACCCCTGGTGCCCTATCCCACAGCCTCGTTTTGTCCCAGGGATGGACAAGATGAGTGGAAACTCACCTTCTTCTTCCAGATGCCCTTCACACCCGGCACTGCCTCGTAGAGTCTGTTGATGGCTTCCCTGCAATGGACAGACCCAGGCCTGGTCACTGCTCCACACCCCAGCCCTTCCCAGCTGCCTTCCCCCCGCATTGCTCTGGGGGGTCTGGTGGCACGAGCCCCCACGGCCCCGGGCGCCGCAGCCTCCCCGCAGCGCTGCCCCACGTCACGGCCCCAGTACGCAATCCCGGCTGGGGCCACCTCCCTTCTCCTCTTTCCACCCATTGATCTGCAGCAGTGCCCTTCGTGCTTGTCCCTGCGTGCAGGGTGGGCCCCGCAGGGCACGGCTCCCCCCTGACCCGTGCTCCCCTCTCTGCTCAGGGCCCTGGGAAGGGGGAGCACCCAGGGCCACTGGGGTTTGGGGTGGCACTGGGGTGCAGGAGTGGGACTGCAGGGCCGTACCTGGTGACCTGTGTCCGGGTGTTGAAGTCCAGGGACCTCATGGAGCGCAGCACCTCAATGCACCCCATGTACTGCGGGGGGAAAGCAGCACAGCGGGGCAGGCAATGGAGAGCAGAGGAGAGGAGAGGTGGGGAGTCAGGGACAAGAGCCTTCCACACCAGCTCCAGGGCTCACACGGCAGCTTTCACCCCCCACCCCAAAACGTCCCATCCCCTGCCCAGACCCCATGCTAAGACCCCACAACCTCATCTGCGTGCTACAGCTGGTGATGCCTCCTAGGGGTTGACAACGCTGGAGTCCAAGGTGGGCTCCACGGCCCAGCAGCCCCCAGCCTCCGGCCCCATCACGGATGTGATGTGCTGGGGGCGGCTGCCCCGGTCCATCCGCGGGGGGGGACTCGAGCGAGGGCTCTGCCCGCAGCCGTCGGGAGGAGCGGCCGGACC
>WBNO01016617.1:393989-408577 GCA_013400575.1 Peucedramus taeniatus
GTCCCCGGTGGGCCGCACTCCTCAAACCGCCCCTGTCGGCGGCGCTGCTGCCGCTGCCGGCCCGGGACGCGGCGGATGCCGGAGGATCCCGTGCATCAGCTGCTCCTGCCGCTTTCCGCCGCTCGCCCCGGGCGCTCTCGTTCCCGGGCAGCGAAAGCGCCGCGGGCCCGGCCCGGGGATCCCGCACCGTCCGTGGGTTGGGTTTGAGCCCCCTCGGCTGTCTGTAGAAAGAACCTTTCAGAGCAGCATCTCTCGCTGCTTTCTGTCGTGAGCTCTCCGGGCTGCAGGACCAGGCTGCTGAGAGGTCTCTGCCTTTGCTCTGTTCTGCAGCGCCAGGGGATCGGGGAGCCCAGCGTGTACCACGCCGTGGTGGTGATTTTCCTGGAGTTCTTTGCCTGGGGACTGCTGACCACGCCGATGCTGACGGTGAGTGTGTCTCCGTGGGAGCTCTCCTGAGAGGTAAGGTCTTAGCACGACCTTTCCTTGGGGAACTCTGGAAAAGGAGTCTTTGGTTATGCAATAACATTTAGATGTATTAGTCTGGTTATAAAATGCAAATCAAACCTGCAGACAGCACAGTGGGACCTGCAGAGAAGTGAAGTGGTGACATGAAGTAAAACCAGAGGGGGTTCAGGTGATGGGGAAGGGCTCTCTGAGCGTGCTGGAGTGATTTACAGACCTGGAAAGTGTTAAAGGCAGTGGTTTCCCATATGGAAAAGGCAGGCAGAGCTCCTCACATGGAGGCATTGTTGGCAGGATATTTCTCCTTTTCCCTGGATTGTTCCCTTCCAGTCCTCTGGCTGGCAGATACTTAGGGAAATTTTGCAGAAGTTGTTAGCTCTGACTTTTTCATTTGGTTTTGTCTTCCCTCCAGGTCTTACACCAGACTTTTCCTCAGCACACATTCCTGATGAATGGTCTGATTCATGGAGTCAAGGTTAGGAATATTCCTTCCAGGATTTCCTTTAAATCAGCCATGGGTGCAAGAAGCACAAGGCATTATTACCTACATCATTTGCTGGTGTCAGCCAATATTTGGCCAGTTTGAGGGGGCTCTGGCAAGCCCCTGATGCAAAAGGAAGGACACAAACATGGGGCAGCTGATTTTACTGAGCAGGAGTGACAACATGCTGCTTGTCAGAGTTACAACAGCTGTGTGTTTCAGCTGGAAATAATCCCATCAGCATGAGATCAGCCCTGTGCTCCTCTGGAGCATAACAGAATGACAAATCAGTGACATCTAAACTTATTAGTGATAGAAGCTGAAACTAAGTGGCCTCAGTGACCTCCAGGCAGGAGGTGGGGCTGTGCTGTGGCACAGGGAGTGGGAATGGAGAGCTTTTTGCACTAGACCAGCATTCCCAGAGCAGAATTGGAGGCAACAGTTGTGAACAGGCAATAGTCCTGTGTTCTGACTGGGGAATCAGGCAACACAGACAGTTCTTGGCTCTCTCTGGCAAGAGAATCCTGGAAAACAGCCCCAGCACTGAAAGGCTCTGCCCTGCCTGGCTTGGGAGACATGGAAAGACCTTGAATAATTTTATTTGTGTTTAATGGCCCTGGCTTCTCATTGTGTCTGTTCTGTTTCCACATAGAAGAGAAAGCTTTCCCCAGAACTGCAGCAGCTGTTGCCATGCTGGAGCTGTGCCAGCAGCTCTCCAGGTCCTGGCAGGGCTGCCTGGGTGCCCACAGCAGAGCTCTGCAGGGAGCAGGAGTGCTCAGTGGGGCCTTGCTGCTTGAGGATTTGTTTTTCCCTCCCTAAAAGAATGTGGGGAGTTCAATAAACTGCTCTGTTGTAACAGCATTGCTGCTTGTAGCAATCAGGAATGGGTTGTCTCCTTCTGATGTTGTTGAAAGCTCTCACTGAGGGGTTTCTCTGTTCTCTTGTCTGTCTGTCCATCCCAGGGTCTGCTCTCTTTCCTAAGTGCCCCACTGATTGGTGCTCTCTCTGATGTCTGGGGCAGGAAATCCTTCCTCCTTCTCACCGTCTTCTTCACGTGTGCACCAATTCCCCTGATGAAGATCAGCCCCTGGTGAGTTCACCCTCAGCACAGCCCCAGGATTCTGAGGAGGGGCAGCAGCAAGAGGCTGAAGGAGGAGGGTTTGCAGGTGCTCATTCAGGATCAGATGGAAGAGTCTCATCCATCTCAAGAATGGAGGAGGATGCTCAGCCTAGAGACTGACTAGTCTGGTTCTGGAGGGTTCAGATGGGAATAAAGGGTTGGTCTGTCCTCTGTGCTTGTTCCCCAGCTCAGTGCATTATTTCTGTTAGGGGAAAAAAGTGATAAAACTTCAGGGGTCTCCAGACCAAGACTCCATGTTCTTGTTCTGGTGCACTGGAACAGGGTGGACTGAAGGGAAAACAAGGGAGAAGCTCTGCTTCAGCAGCTGTGGACTGTGGTGTGCTGCTCTCTAACTGTGCCTTGGGCTCTTGCAGGTGGTACTTTGCTGTCATTTCCATGTCTGGAGTGTTTGCTGTCACCTTTTCTGTGATTTTTGCCTATGTTGCTGATATCACACAGGAGCATGAGCGCAGCACGGCGTACGGCCTGGTAAGGAGCTGAGTCACTGGCCTGGCTCTTGAAAGAAATATTTGGGGCTTTGCAGGTAGGAAAGGTACAGAATTAGGGTGAGAGATTTATTGACTGATCATACAGACTCTGTGTCCTTCTGTTTGGGATTTAGCTCCGAGGGGGAGGCTGATCTCTGCCCACTCTGAGTGCTGGCTGTGTTGTATAAACCAGCCTGGCCCTTCCCTTTTCCACACCAAGGAAGGGGAGCCTGTGATGCTTGGTGTGATCCTGCCCTTCCTGTAGCTTTACTGACAGGACCATCCAGGAATTGCTAGGACAGCTTTGATTCCCCTTTGCTAGAACTTAGCCCAGGTGCACCAAGCGCTCGGAGTCTGTCTCTGCACAGGAATCCCTATGAATTCTTATTTACCTCTCCATCAAAGATGCCAGAAGGAGTTCCCCTGGATCACTGGGGAGGAGGAAATGGGCTCTAGGAAGAAGAGGCTGTAGGGAATTTTTATGTTTCCAGGTATCAGCCACGTTTGCTGCCAGTCTGGTCACCAGCCCGGCCATCGGCGCGTACCTTTCCCAAGCCTACGGTGACACCTTGGTGGTTGTGCTGGCTTCAGGGGTTGCTTTGCTGGATATTGGCTTCATCCTGCTGGCTGTGCCCGAGTCACTGCCTGAAGAGATGCGCCCAGTCTCCTGGGGAGCCCCAATCTCCTGGGAACAAGCTGACCCATTTGCTGTGAGTCAGCCTGCTGCTGTGTGGGAAATGGATTTGTCGAAAATTTGTAGAAAATTTGTAGAAAATCCAACACTGCTGTTTCCTGTGTGCTGGTACTGCTTAATGTTTGCTTTAGTCTTGCTGATTTTTAAGGTGTTAAGCCCTTGGTTTGTACCTGCAGATTTTTCAGTGATGGTAAGTCAAATTTAAAAACATTTTTTCTCATTCCCCACCCCTTTCCCTGCAGTCCTTGAGGAAGGTGGGTCAGGACTCCACAGTGCTGCTCATCTGCATCACAGTCTTTCTCTCCTACCTTCCCGAGGCCGGCCAGTACTCCAGCTTCTTCCTGTACCTGCGACAGGTCAGTCTCTGTCAAAGCTCTGGGTGCAGCAAATCCTGACCTATAAATCCAATCAGAGTTGTGTCACCTGTCCCAAGGTGGCTTTTCTTGGCTAATAACTCAGTAAAGCTGGAATTGTAAGAAATAGTGATTTGTTCCAGCTATCCTGAAAAATGTGTGAGCCTGCTGCCTGCTCTAGGCATTGCCTGGGGCAAGGCCTTGCTTGGCTCCTTGCTGGTGTCTGCCTGGCCATCCTGGCTGTGCCACCTTCAGGCACTGCAAGGGGAGCTCAGTGATTTAAAACTGTTTCTTCAGCCAAAGGAAAATCTTCTGTTTGATTCCTGTGGCAATCCAGAGGCAGTGGCTATTAAGGTGCAGGTCCCTGAAGAAGTTCAGTGAACATGAGTGACATTGATGGAGGGGCTCTTGTCACCTGGTACAAATCTGCCTGAAAAGTCCCTCTTTGATGTTTTCACAGGTCATTGGTTTTTCCTCAGAGACTGTAGCAGCCTTTATTGGTGTAGTTGGAATTCTCTCTATATTGGCTCAGGTGAGAAGCAATTTCTGTGTTGGCTTGAGCAATCTGCTGTAAGAATGTCCAAATTTTCTGATTTTGGGTCTGCTGAGTTGTCAGAACTCCCAGACTTTTGAAATAGAGAAGGTCTTAAATTGGGAGGGACCCATCAGGATCATCGAGGTCCCTCAGTTTCCTGTCCTCTTGTGTCCTGGTGTTGCACTCTTTCTTTGCCCCTGCCTTGAAAACACCTGTTTTTCTTTCCAGACAGTGGTGTTGGGAATTCTCATGCGCTCGATAGGAAATAAAAACACCATCCTCCTGGGACTGGGCTTCCAGATCCTGCAGCTCGCCTGGTATGGCTTTGGATCACAGCCTTGGTGAGGGTTTGCCCACATTTCTATCCCTCTGTGGCCTCTGCCACCCTGCAGCACAGGGTGAGGGCACAGGGCTGTTCTCACAGCTGCCTCCTTCCTCCCCAGGATGATGTGGGCAGCAGGAGCTGTGGCTGCCATGTCCAGCATCACCTTCCCAGCCATCAGTGCCATGGTGTCGAGGAGCACGGACCCTGACCAGCAGGGTGAGTGCTTGGGGACCCATCTCATGGGGGGGTTCATCCCAGCAGGTGCTGAGCTGGCACATGGAGGAGTTGGCAGGAACATCTGTGCCAGCTGTGGAGTGCCACTGTACCCACAGCAGTATTGACATTCTTATCTTTGACCACGGCTGGTGCTTTACTGGGGAACTCCCAGTTTGTGCAAGTGGGTGTTTGGTGTTGTCCCTCTGAGGCAGAGGAGGCTGCTGCATTTTGCCTGCCTCACAGTACATCTCTGAATCCTTAATTAAATTCTAGTTAATTGGAAATTGTTGCTTGATGTGCCCATGCTTATTTCAGTCTGCAAAGCAGCAAGCCCAGCATTACTGATTTTTATAGAACCTGGCACTGAGTGAAGCTGCTCATCTGCAAACCCCTCCCCCTGCACATCTGCCCAGATCCAAGTGCTTGATCATATCTCTAAATATGTATCCTCAAATAAGACCAGTTTCTTTGGAAAGCTGGAGGCATTTCTCACCTTCTTCCCTCTGTCCCCAGGTGTGGTGCAGGGGATGATCACTGGAATTCGGGGTCTGTGTAATGGCCTGGGGCCAGCACTCTATGGTTTTGTGTTCTATCTCTTCCACGTGGAGCTGAACGAAATGGCTGAGGTGGAAACTTTGGGCAAGGCCTCCAAACCCAACATGGCCAACCCTACGGATGAGGTACCTACTCAGCTTCCCACTCTGTTTGCTGGGCTGTGTTTGCCCTCATGCTTGAATCATTCCTCTCTCTCTCTCTGTCTCTACAGAGCAGCATCATCCCTGGGCCACCCTTCCTGTTCGGGGCGTGCTCCGTGCTGCTGTCGCTGCTGGTGGCCCTGTTCATTCCCGAACACAACCTGGCACTGAGGTCAGGCAGCCACAAGAAGCACAGTACAGGGGCCCAGGCCCACCCCCACAGCCCACCAGCTGGGGGGTCAGATGGCAAGGAGCCCCTGCTGGAGGACAGCAGTGTGTGAGGTGGGACAGGGGACCTGCCCCGGGGCTCGACTCCACATCAAGGATGGACTCAGCAGGAGTTTGGGGAGGGGGAGAGAGGGATCCAAGGTAACAGACTGTGCCACTAACAGCTACTGAGGAGGGACAAGGTTTCCCTTCGAGCCAAATACACCCAGCTGGTGCAAAAATGGAATTGTATCCCCTGGTGCTGATGGAAAGGCGAGATACGGAACTGCTCCACTGGAGGGATAGTTCTGAAAAGAAAACCTGCCCTTGTGTGACCCCTGTGTGCCCTGCCAAACCCTCTGCTCACTGCTCGTGGGATGGAGCCAGCCTGGGCTGTGTTTGGTGGGAGCTCACTGAGCTGCCCCTGGAATCAAATATGGCATTTGCTCCATGCCCCATCCCTGAGGGAGCTGTTCCTGCTGCTGGCCCCTGGCAGCCCTGCAGTCTGTGTGCTGTGGTGACACGCTGAGGGGACAGGGTGTGTGTGAAGTTCTGAGCTTCCTCTCTGGTGGAGGGCCCCATTCTGCCCCACGTGAAACTTAGACCAAAAAAATATAAATCTACTGACTTAATGTTCTGATGAAGAGGATAAAAATGAAGAAGTTGCAGCTGACACAAGGGAGAATGGGCAACTCCATGAATTACAAATGCTTGGATGGCCACAACGGCTGTGGTTCTGTTTGGTTTTCTTTCTCTTGTCACTTTGAGGTGGCATTTGCCTGTTGCCTCTCTGGGCAGTAGGTAGAAGAATTTTTTTAGAAATCTTTTCCTGGAGCTGTGAGGATTGTTTAGGAGATACAGTTCTCTGTCTGGTTGGAGAAACAGCTTGGCTGTGCTGAGCACTTTGGAGATGCATGGTTTCCTGGGAGAAAGATCAGAGAAGTGACTGCTTACCTTGAGCATTGTATAAAGCATTCTGGTTTGCCCCTGGGCTCCTGCCATCTGATGCTAAACCCAAAGAGTGTCCAGAGCTGGTTTGTTCTCAACCCAATAGATCCTGATGGTGAAGGTTGTGTTGATTTGGACTTAGGGTTTTGGATTCCGTGTGGCATTTCTGAGCCTGCTGTGGAGGCTTTTGTTTATGGAACAGTGGAACTGCAACCTCTGCTGCAGGTTCAGCTGTGCTCAGAAAGAGCAGGAGGTGCTTGGAGCATTGTGTAAGGAGCTGAGGCAAACAGGGAATGTGTGGTTGTTTATAGAAATGTGGCAGAGGGCAGGAAACAATTGTTCTGATTTGAGTAAATAAGAGGTGGTGGCATTGAGCAGTTCTGGGAAGTAAGGACCAAACCAAGGACACTTCAGGAATCCTTTGTTAAAGAAATTGAGAGTGCAGCAGCCAAACCAGTCTTGCCTTGGCTGTTCTCTGGCTGGGGTCCCCTCTCTGTGGGTTTGGGGAAGGTTACCCAGGGGAGAGCAGCCAAAAGGGAGGCAGTGCTCCCATCGTGGATCTTTGCAGACACGCAGCAGCGACTGCAAACACCATCTGGTTATCAGAGGTGGGTGTTTAAGTGAAAGAGCTGACAGTTTGTTTTGCATTGATCTGGTCTGGTGGCAGCTCCTGTGCTCAGAACTAGGAGCAGCTGGGACACAGAGGGATGCTGAGATGGGTCTGGCTGCAGGTCTGGGGAGCAGAGCCAGCAGAAACTTCCTTGACCTGCCGTGACTCCATTTTTCCCAAGCTCCTTGTGGTGACACTCCCAATTCCCAAACATTAGTGGGATGGTCAGTACTGTGTGTGCATGGCAAGCTTTTATCCTGAAGGAAATCCTGTCACTTGCACTTCCAGGCAGCAGTTCCCCCCACCTCTGTTCCTCACAAAAATGCCTTTTTTAGATGGGACTTTTCCCGAGTCCTGGCAATCTGTTGATTTACATGGGTTAAAGTGAGCTGAAGTAGGTTTTTCCCTTACACACAGATGAAATAAAACATGGAATCATTACCTCGCTCACACGGAGGCACTCGGAGCTTCACGGGTACAATATAGTGACATGTTACAAAAAGATGAGCATAATTTATATGATATAAAGTATATAGAGATATATTTTTAAAAATCCTCTCCCTTATTGCATAGTTTATTGAAACCAATGTGTTTCTGGTCCCGTTCCCTCTCACCACTGCTGCTGCCTGCAGCCTCTCAGCCTCTCCTTCCCCTCAGACCCCAGAACTGTCCAGAATCTTCCCTCCCAGGTCATGTCCCTCACGATGTGACCCCTGAGCTTCTGGTGATGCTGACTTGTGCATCATGGGCCTGGAGTGTTTTGGTCCCTTTGTCAGCCCCCAAACTCGTGGCCAGGTGCTGCCAGCAGGTGACTGCCAGGTCAGGGGCTGTAGCCTGGTCGGTGACCGGCTGTGCTGTCACCAGTGGTGGCACTGGGCACCAGTGGGGTTACAGCACTGGGCAGCTGGGGTGGGGATATGGCAGTGGATGGGTGGAGGGGGGTACAGCACCAGGCAGCAGCAGGACCTCTACAGGTGCCATTACCAACAGAAAGGTGGCTTGTGCTGGTGTGCAGACCTGGCAGCAGGGGCTTTTTGAGGCACAGGGAGCAAGCAGGGATCCCTTTCCACCCTTTTGGGGTTCCTCTCACCTGCTTTGGTGGGACCTTGGCCCGGTGCCTCCCCTTCCCTCGGCGCAGGGCTGTGAGCCCTGAACTGTTCTGCCTTGACGTGACAGAGCAGGAGCTGGGCCAGGCTGGAGCTGAAGTTACCAGAGCCAAATGAAGAACAACTTGTTCTGAAGGGCCGGTGCTTCCGCAGCGTCCCACGTGGAGGCTGGAAAGGCTGTGTGGAGCATTCAGCTAGTTTTGCCAATTCTTGTTACTTTATATGAAAACGCAACTTTTTAAAAAGGAGTCTTTTCTTAAAATCTGCTTGATCTGCTGTGCAGTGCCTGAGCCTGGCTGTTTAATGTTGGGATTCCCAGGATTTGTCTGCAGGAACTTAAAACCTGGGATGGTAACAGCAATGCCCAAACACAAGGCAAAAATCATCTCAATCGCCTGTCGGCAGTCCTGGCAGGTCAAGTGAATTTCAACTGATCTTGTTGCATTAAAAACCTGAGTTACACCATTGCTTTCTCTTCTGCCATTAACTTTGCAAAGTAGTAACTTTTTACTTCCCTGTTTGTTTTCTTTTTCTGCACTCCAAAGGCTGTTGACAGCTGTGGTACCTTTAAAGCGTGGGCACTGGGCCCCACCTCTGCTCTCTCACAGTTCACCATCACGTGCGTTTGTGTCTCTTTTTTAAGCTAATGATAAAATGTATTTATTTCAGTTCAGGTTGTGTTTGGAACTGGCTAATCTCTCCCTCTGATGGATTATTTATTAAACTGCTGCTTTCCTGTTGTGTCGAAGGTCTCTCTGTCCTTATTCCTCTCCATCACCAGTGGTGCCAAGCAGCTCCTGCCCAGAATTGAAATTCCCCTTGAGAATTATGTGAAGATGTGGGACAGGTTTGGGAGAGCTGGGTCAGGGCTGCCAGTCCCTGCCTCAGCCCAGGATGGGAAGCAGGTCCCTGGTCCTGCCTGCCCCACTGGAACCTCCCCCTGGCTTTTAGTAGCCCCGATTCTATTGTCTTAATTTTCAAACAGGCCTAATTTAGATCTTATCTGACTCATTTAAACACTCTTTGTGGTGGCTGATGATGGTCGTAAGTGACTAATATAATCAAAAAAAAATATAAACACATCCAAGCTAGCTCTAGGATGGGAACTGGTGCTTGATGGATGATATCCTGGAAACAGGAGCCATTACGCAGCCTGTTGCTTCTGTATTTCCTCTAGACTGGAGCTAGCTTTTGTTTTATTGTTTCCATCTTTTAATTGAGAGAAAACCTGCAACTTGTCTCACGTGATGTCGCTGGAGAACAAAGGGCAGGTGCTGCAGTGCAGGATGTTGTTGACCACCCTTCCCCCTGGTGTGGTGGCTCCTGGGGCTGGGCAAAACCCTGTCCCTTCTGGTGACAGCCTGGGGCCAGACCCCAACCCGAGGGGCTCTGGGGGTATCCTGTGCTGGAGCCAGCACTCGTCCCTTGGTATTTTGTGTCTCCACACTGAACTGTTTTGTTTCCTGAGCAACATCTCTGGACAAAGTCTTGCCCGGCACAAATCCCCGCGCCTGCCCTGCGGGAGGAAGCACAGTTGGCTTTCAGGAAAGGTGTTCAGGCCCCTGAGTCTGGAAAACCAGCATTCCCTTCATTCCTTCAAAGGCTTCCTGTGGGCTGGAAAACACTCCTGGTGTTTCAAGTGTAAGCTTGCTCCTTCTGCCCTGTGCACGCAACCTGGTGATGTCCCTGTGCTGTGCCTGGGGCAGTGGGAGCTCCTGTGCTCCCCTGGGCTGGGGGGAAGGTCTGAATCCAGGGAGGAGAGGTCCCAAGCAGGAGGTGGAACACGGCTTGTGGTGGGTCCACTGCTCAGGGGCCTGTGGTGGGTCCACTACACAGGGTGAGCAAGAGTAGTGAGCACTACTCAGGTGCCCTGGGGGCTCTGCCACGTCACTCTGAGCTGGGCCAAGCCCCTGACCTGCCCCTGGTTCTGTGGCTGAGCTGTTGGAACTGGAGGATTATCAGGTTTTGACTCCAATTTCCTCTATGTTGCTCCCTCTGCGGGTGGCTGGGGCAGCTCTGGTCACTCCAAGCCCCAAAAGAGAGGAAGTGCAGCACAAGGTGTGGGGCTTTCTGGTAACTGCTAATTTCTTGAGGTCCAGGAAGGTCTTTTAGGATGAGGTGGTTCCATAAATGCTCAGCTCTCATTCAGACACTGATTCGGGGGTTTTCTCATCACACTGGTGCCGCAATCAGGGTTGTGGGAGAGGGAGGTGAAACCCTGGCACCACGTGAGTGTGTCCTCAAGGTTCCCAGACACATTTCTGGGAAGAGCCTGGCAGTGTGGGGGCAGCCCTGGCCATGGCTTGCCCCAGAGTTGGGCAGGGGGGTTCTGGTGGCTACTGTAAAATCTGGGAAGTGGCTCTGTTAACACAGGATGGAAGGAACAAAAAAACCCAGCATCATTAATCACCTGCTTCGGCTGAGTGTGCACATTTGGTGGGAAATGTTTACAGAGCACTTCCCTTGCCCAGAGGCCTCCTACACCCTCAAGAGAATTAATGGCATGACCTTCTGAAAGGATGTGTGGCATGCCCACTGCACGGAGTTGCCTTTCAGAACAGTTTCCAGATGGGAAATGTCCAGGTCCTGTAATGACACTGGGTGCAGAGATGGGCACATTTCTCCCATCCCTTTGGGTGGGAGGTGGTCCCAAAGATCCCTCTGGGACCTTCCCCAGCCATGGCTGCAGCCTGGCAGGGTGGGATGGGGCAGAACAGGACTCATTTCTCCCCGGGGAGCTGGGCAGGAATGAGGGAGTGATGCCAGAGCCAGCGTGGACCCAGGACAGATGCTGAGGGCCTTGAGGTTGGATAATGCAGGGTGTTCAACACCTTCTCTGTGGTGACACTTTCTCCATCTGTACCACAAAACCAACCCTCACAGGAAGACCTGCTTCCACCTCTGAAAACACCCTGTTTGAGGAATAAACAGGAATAATCAGCTTGCCAACAGGCTGACCACAGGCCCTGGCTCTGCTTTTGGGGCAGGGGCTGACAGGGCCCTTTCCACAGCTCAGCTGTGTGTCCCCAGCAGCTCTTGGGGTCATGGAAAGGTTTCCCAGGGTCCCTGGGGGAGTGATGTAGCCTGCAGAAAACAGGGATAGAGCTCGATCTGAGCCACATCCCGGGGTGCAGGTGCCTGTGCAGGGCTCCCCACTGATGGGGGCCCCTGCAGCCACACGGGGACCCTTTGGGACAGGGGCTTTCCCGGGTTTGGGGGGGCTGCCGGCTTGGCCGTCAGCTGTGCAAGAGCCGAACTTGGAAGAAAATCAGAAACCTCCTTCTGGGAATACCCCTTGGGCGGGAAGTTGTGGAGGTCCTGGGGCCGGTGCTCGCGGGGGCGGTTCCTACAGGGCATAAGAAGGGCTGAGGTTGGAGCCGGCGGCCAGAAGGAGACAGCCCCGGCCAGCGGCACCCGCTCCCTGGAAGGGGGGAAGGAAGGAAAGAAGGGAAAACCAACCCTGCTGCTGCCTTGTGGGTGATGGAGCCCGCTCCTGTCCTTCTCCTCCTCGGCTCGCTGTGGGGCTGCAGCGGTGAGTGCCACGGGGCCAAGAGCCACCCTAATCCCCCGACCCACTGTGCTGCCCTGCCCTGCTGCTCTCCTTGCTTCGCCCTACGGCCCCAGGACCTCCCTGTCACTGAGCCGTGACAGTCACCCTGTCCCCATGGCGCTCGGAGCTGCGGGGTGCTGGTGACAGTCCCCTCCCCTGACCCTGCACTTTCCTCCTGCCCAGGGAGCCCCGCTGACCGGCTGCTGGTGACACCGCGGGACCCGGTGGTGCCGTTTGGGGGCTCGACAGAGCTGAACTGCTCCTTGGCCTGCCCAGGGGGCAAGGTGGAGTGGAGAGGGCTGGACACCGCCCTGGGGACCATCTCCTCCTTCTCAACTCACAGCATCCTGCACATCAGGCACGCCAACGTGGCCACGGAGGGCATGAAGATCTGCCAGGGCAGCTGCCACGGGCAGCACTACCAGAAAACTGTCACGCTGAAGGTCTATGGTAAGTGCTCCCCTGCCTGTCCCTCACTGCCTCCCAGCACAGCCCTGGATCGCCAGGGCAGCCCCTTTCCTCCTGAGCTATGCTGTGCTGCCAAAAATCACCCTCGACGCTGCCTTGGCTCCTTTCCAGCCCTCCCAGACTCGCTGAGGCTGGAGGCAGCTCCCCCCATCCTGCGCCCGGGGCACCCTGCCAACCTGACTTGCTGGGCCATGCACCTGTATCCTCCCACTGGACTGACCCTCACCTGGTACCGGGACCACCAGCTGCTGGAGAGCCCAGATGTTGACTGCAAGGATGCCGATGAGGAGGAGCTGTGTCACATCGTTTCCACCCTGTCGGTGCAAGGGCCAGAGGTGGCAGAAGGGGTGGAGTTCAGGTGCGAAGTGACACTGCACGTCGGGCAGGAGACCTTCACCCGGGTGGCATCTCTGGTGGCAAGTGCTGAGGGTGAGTGCCAGGAGGGGCTGGGGACCCCAACCCGTGTGTACCCCAACCCCACTGCCCTGTGCTCCTCGGAATAGCTCTGCCAAGCAGCAGCTGCCCCCACTTCTGCACCACTCCTGACTCTCCCATCCCCACCCCTGTCCCTCCTGGCAGTGCCCCTTTGCTCTGCTCGCTGTGCCCAGGGGTGGAGGAGGTTGGGGCTGCAGCGAGGTCACCTGTGACCAAGGCTGCTGTGTTTGCAGCTGTGATGGAGCCGCCGGTGGTCGTGGTCACCTCCACGGGGAGTCCCAGCACAGCCAGGCCCGTGGCCACCACAGCACTGCCCCCAGGGCCGAGTGTCCCTACAGGTGATCCCACCACAGCACGGGAGCCCAACGCTGGGACCACCCTGGACCTGGCTGCTGTCACCAACTCCCCCTCCAGAGAGTCCTCCGTGCCCCAGGACCTCAAGGCAGGCAGCCCCACGGCACATGTGGCCACCAGCACCTTCCCTGACTCTGGCACGGCGGCGACAGGGCCACGTATGGGGACAATGCCCGCCTGCAGCCTGCAGATCTGGTCGCTGCCTCCCACCGGGACGCGGGGCAGGGCCCTGAGCATCGAGTGCCGCGCTCGGTGCACCGGGAACGCCACGGTGGGCTGGCTCCGGACGCCCGCAGCCCTCTCGCAGTACCGGGAGGAGTCCGCGGGCAGCAGCTCCGCCCTGCGGCTGGACCGCGCCGAGCCCTGGCACCAGGGCCGCTACCAGTGCGTCCTGCTCGGCCACCGCGCCCAGGTGGTCAGCCTGGAGGTGATGGTGGTGGATGGTGAGTGGTGGTGACCTGCGGACCCCTGCCCTGCCCTGCCCGCATCGCTTGGGTGCGGCTGCAGCCCCTCGTGTCCGTGCCACAGTTGGTGCTGGGGGATGCCGTGGTTTAGTCGAGGCATGGGTTGGACTCAATGGTATTGAAGGTTTCTTCCAACCCAGTGATTCTGTGAATTCTGTGATTCGCTCAGCCCTCGGCATTTCCTGCCCGGGCTGCAATAACAGCTCCGTGTGTTCGCAGATTCCTTCAGCTCCAGCCCTGCCATTGCTATGGGGACAGCAGGGTCGCTCTTGGGGCTCATCGTGACCGCTGCCGTGTCTCGACGCCTGTGGAAACGATTCCGATCTCGGTAGCAGCTGTCCTGGGAGTGGGAGCAGCCGGCTGATGGCCTCAGCCTCCAGCCGTGTCCCCGCTGTCCCCTGGCTGCCGCTGGCCTCGCCCGGGCCCGGGCCAGCAACAAGGACCGTGAGGGGGAGCAGCTGCCCGCGGGAGGCAAAGCCTGGAAGGCGACACAGGGACCAGGCCAGGGACTGGATCCCCGCGGGCCGGCACCGAACACCGGGCTGGTTCCGGTGCTCGGGGCTCCCGGCCCCAGCGGACGGGCGGGAGCACGGAGGCCGCTCGTCTGCCACAACAGAAGGCCCGAGGCAGCCCCGGGGGAGCGTGGGCTCGGCGGGCGGGTGGGACCGGTGCTCCAATAAAGAGCTGTTTCCGTTCGAGCCCTGAGCAAGCGTCCTTTAGGCCTGCGCGGCCCCGGTCCCGCGGCCCCTCACAGGCCCCAGGACACCGGCAGCGTCCGCGGCGCCCGCCCGGTTGTCAAGGGCGGGGCAGCTGCCCGCAGTAAACATGGCGGCCGCGGCGACCGCCGCGTCGATAACGCAGCTCCCTTGCCCACACTCAAAATGGCGGCCGCGACCTCGCCCAATGGCGGCGTTCTGGCCCTGCCTCCCTGCTCACCGATTGGCTGCCAGCCTGCAAGATGGCGGCGCAAAAACTTCCGGCCCGGGCGGAAGTGCGGTCCAAGATGGCGGCGTACGAGAAGCGGCGAGCGGCCGCCGCCCCGGTGTCGGCGGGGGGCAGCGGGCTGGCGGAGCCGGG